>JAVFBX010227054.1:0-11030 GCA_034783855.1 Mopalia kennerleyi | reverse complement strand
TTTGGGTATTCAGTGGCAGGTCTACGGGGGGTCTTTGAGGCCCGTCATGCAATAAAATCCCTGAATGCAGGGGTCTGGACTCCTTTCTGTGCTCGCCAAATAAAAAAAAGGAGACCAGAGGAGAGGGAAAAAGAAGAGCGAAAATGTGAAAGCGATCTTTAGTGTGTAATTAAATGACCAAATCTACGGTAAGTCACAGATACGATTAATTGGCATTTTGCCATTTGCTATTAGCAAACTTTAAAAGTATATACTTCAGGCTATTCTACAAAAATAAATTTGAATTCTCATCAGTCCGGTTCTTTTTTCACCAAAAGTTAAAGGATGTATATACCCAGTGTGTATACATGTAGGCCTATACCTATGTCTACTGCATGCACGTGTATCACTTTGTTCCATATAATATGCAGTACTTACTATGCTCAGCGCACCAGCTTCGTTTTGTCCATCTTAACATCTGAGAACTCACACGGCAATATTAAATTATCTCTAAACTAAATAGGCAGACGGAAAGCTTACTATTTACCGGGTGACATTGAGGCTAAGTGCAACAGGAAGCCGATTTGTTTTTTTTCTTTCTTTTTTGCGTCTTGTGTTTGATCTGTCTTTTCTATGAATGTTGCCAGAGGTGTATGAGGGTGGTTTCCTTTCCCAATTAGCTTGCCACACCGTCGAACAAATAAAGTTCCTTTATACGGCGATTAATCGCTCCAATATAAAACAAAAACTTCAATATGAAATGGTGGAGAGCCTCACATTTGCAATTGATCATATTTTCGACCTGCAAATCATCCAGGCTCTAATTTACCACATTCAAAACTGCGTCTTACTCATACTCGTGGCGGCCCGCGGTTGTGGCGTATAGGCGAACAAGTCTGGTTTACTAATCCTAATACTACGATGAACCGTCCACGGCTTCGAGTCAGCCTGTTAACCATTATTGGCAGAGATGCCAAGACGCCATCTGTCCAAGACGCGATGAAAGAAATGTATATTCCTTTCTCACCTACAGCACGCAGAAAGCCGATTGTTGATTATATAAACGTTTCATGATCAGTGAGGTCGGCATCGTCAAATATACATCAAATCCTCAACATTACCTTATAGTAAGTCCACCTCGTATGGTGTGGCATGCCATCACTTAGAGTGACCGCGTTTCAGAGTTCAACTCACGTAACACCAGTATGACTCAAAGCGCGAGATCTGTACTCCCGTCTTCTTAATCGAGTAGCTCGAGATTACGCCACCTCTTGAGTGGAAGTTCATGAGTCTAGTGTGGCTTTCAAGGGTCAAGGAGCGTGGGTGTCAATTGTCATTAACTATTGACATGATACTCCGCCCGATTGTGTTATTGCCTCCCCAAGAATATGCTAATGAGACAAACTAGTGTTTGCGATTCAAACGCACTGGGTCTGAAGGCAACTAAGGGGGAGGAATCATTGGCAGCAGGTCAATTCATCATTGAAAGTGTTCACCTTTTTGGTGGGAAATATTAAAACAGTTTTAGTTTTTTCATTGACTAAGAATGCTGGTTTTGGTCGGCTCTTGGGCAAGACTGAAACGGTAGGATTCTTGTTTTTTTCTGTTTTGTTTTTCTTTGTTTTGATGGAACATAAAGGTTCCGTGATGTCCCGCGACGATGGCACCACGACACACATAACGGCCTTAAAGCCCGAGTTGAAACCATAAGAAGCCAATTTACATTGAATAAACCCGTTGCACGTATGAGATAAGACAAATGTAAATAAGGGTCGATTTCCGAGTTATTTTGTTCGAATAAAAAACAAAACAACACACACAAAACTACAAAAAGGAAATCCAACAAAACAACGAATTCAAGCAAGAGTCCTTACACTAGGAATGATTGCCTTACTAACATATTTGTTTAAATGACTAACACTAATGTAATGTTACAGAACGAGTGGCTTAGCACGGTAGATTACGGACTTTTCCACTTCTATGTCAGTAGTGAACTATGTCTCTTTTATGTCTCTTCCACTACTGTGAGTCTTCGGTTAGTTATGTAATCAGTCTAGATTTGAGCTGACTAGTGTTTGTCAGACTATCAGGATTGTATCCTGGTTTCAAGAACATACATACTTTTACCTGGACATTTTTGAGTTAGGTCTAGGATTAAGCATTATTACCCGTAGCCAGAATTTAGAATTCACGTTTTGTTTTACATGACGGATATGCTCTTTAATATGGTTGTGTTCAAACAGCAGACACTAAAGCAGTGCTACAGAGCAAATGGTTTAGTTCAGTGCATTGTAGCTTACGCACTTATGAACTGCTATAAAATGTATTGGCCTGCAAAACAGCTAAAGTGAACTGGTTTCACAGGCCTTGTCCACTCCTCCTGGGAGTGCGCGTTAAATTATGTAATCAAAGTGTTTCAAATGTTTGAGCCGACCAATGTAGACCAATTCAACAGGCTTGTGCCCTGGAATCAAGAACACCTGATCGAGGGGAGAACAACGCCATAGCAAAGTTCTACCTTCTCGCATCCAACAAGGTCGCGACACCGTATAGAAAAGATGGCAAAAAGTGGAATCTTGACATTCTAACCCTACGACCTTGGCAGGGGCCAGAAAGTCGATATTATAAAGGTTTGGCGATGTTCTCGCACCCACCATGGCTCAAATATTATTCTGTCTTTAAGACTATGTCACTGTTCAATACTGACTGAATCGTGCAAAATAACTATTTTAAGTTCTCTTAAAGAGTGGCTCAAGCCCAGCCTCGTTGACTGTTTCTTGTAAATAGACTTAGTATGTGTACAACGTCTGTCCTATTTATGTCAATGACAGGTCCTAATACAATTTGTTTTATATAATAATTGCAGAGACGGCAAAAGAAAAACAAATAACCACTTTAAAATGTTCGACAATATGGTCGTGGGTGTAAGGTTATATATTTAAATCAGTCTTTGCAGTAACAACATATGACATTTCCATGCGAGCACCGTTTGACTCATTTCCACGCAACGTTCTTCAACGGTATGTTGACTAAACGTGACAGAACACCTATGTATAAATCTATGTAGACAAATCATTTGTGGTGTAAATTTGATCAGCTAAATACATTTGACAAATAGTGCGTAATAGAAATGCTCATGTAGCCTACGCCCAACATAGCCACTTAGCTTTTTTCACAACACATACAGTTTCACAACGCAGTTTCACAACACATACAGTTTAAAACCATATGTTTCAAGTGCTTTTTTTACTTTTACAAATAAAATCGTTTATAGCAAATTGTTCATCACCGGCTCTCAATATACAATAGTGAAGAAAGTCATAGCTTACCTGGCCACATGTCTAGTTGCAATTCTGGACATTTCAGTATCCATATTTTTGACAACTTGTTATGCATGGTTCGATTAAGATGGCTGGAGTACATGTTTGAGTTATTAAATCTACATAATGATAGACTAAACGCAGGCGCCGACGTAAATGTAACGAGTCGACACTGATTTAATCAATATTTCTAGACTACAAGGCATAATCTACAGGTAGACAATACTTCACGCCGGGAATAAATTTGATTTCCACAAGCAGTCCACAAGGAACTTAAACATTGAGTCGTCTGATATTGATGACTTTAACAACCGTTTGTCTGTTTGATTGGGAGTTAGCTTTGTACTTCCCTTGCCTAATTATGGTGGAAAACCGGGATGCCACATATTGCGACTCGCTCGTATACGTTATAACGACCGAAGCCAGATATTCGATATGTCATCTAGAACAAGCATCCACTGCTAATTGTTACATGTGTTTTTTATATACACATGGCTTCAGTGGAACTATTTCACATTTTTACGTAAGGATATTTCGCTCATATGCCTGCTAGCCAGACCAATGGGCGGAGAAATCGCCCTCGAGATCACAGAGAGATCGGCTTCGTTTTACCCTTTAGCTTTCTGGCTCTTAAGAGCACCAGAGCATCAAGAAGCTGCATTTCAACAGCTAGCTATTTTTGTGATTTTGTGATTGTGTCTAATAATGCTATCTTTGTAGCCTTTCCGTTAGTTCTGACGGTGGTGAAAAACAGATCGGGACACAACAATGTATCATCAAATCACAACACATGTATATTTGGAGCTCAAATAAAACATGTGCTTTGTGTCAGAAACACTACCTGTTCATCGTGTTTTAGGGTCGTCCAGAATAATGAATGATGAATAAATGGTGGTCTTACACCAAAATCTACGGATATACATTGTATACAGTTTGTGATTTGCATTTGTTATAAATTTGCTTTCCCTGAAATGTTTATCTCAAAATATTGCCAATTGTTACTATGACACATCAAAGCGTCTAAGTATACAGTACAACAAAGCTTATATACATCACTGCTGGGAGATCCCCTTCATTTTTGTGCAGAAAATCAATACCCAGGATTTTTATTTTAAAGGTGAGTCACAATGGTGTTTTTAGGGTAACTTTGGATTTTTTCTGCAAATAGTTTGACGAACTGTTTGGCAATTATATTATATATGAGGCTGGCGGTTTGTAACCTTTAAATGCTGAAAAAGTCAGCCATTTATACCTAGAAAATGTGCAAAGAACAACAACAAAAACGAAGCTCAGCTGTCAGAATGACACGGCTTTGCAGCCCACACAACACTCAATGTTATACAGCTGGTACCCTACAGAATCCGAG
Source organism: Mopalia kennerleyi (assembly GCA_034783855.1). Classification (NCBI taxonomy): domain Eukaryota; kingdom Metazoa; phylum Mollusca; class Polyplacophora; order Chitonida; family Mopaliidae; genus Mopalia; species Mopalia kennerleyi. The sequence goes on along the minus strand of JAVFBX010227054.1, from coordinate 6,365 downwards.
CATTATATCACAGGCCTACCAGACTGTTTTTTGTCTGTGCACATGATCATCAGTTTGGAATCTCTGCTTTCTATAAGTCGTGTTTTATATTATGTTTTTGCTTACTGCTGCCAAGGTGACAACATTTTGCCATGATATTTTGTAGCTTTCATTTCGTCGATACGATAACAGTTAACATACTGATGTACGTCCTTTCTGTACCTCTTAAACATTTCATAAGCAGTGAAATTGCATCCAAGATATAACACATTATTGAACTTAACTATGAACAAAACAATTTTTTCTATATAAACGGCACCAGATACAGAAAAAGTAAGAACATCAGCACTACATCAAATTCCATGGTTGCCGGTAAATCATCCAAGAGCGATTTTAGGGGAAGGTATATTAGGTCCGCCATAAAACCACAATCGTACTCACTTGTTTATCAGTGTTAAAAGTAACTGTAGATTTGATATATGTTTGTCATATCCTGCGCTCCAGAAAATATAACTATTGTTACAAGATAACGACACGGGCCAAGTTATTTAATGTTTTGGTTAATGACACGTGCTGCGTTTTCGACCAATCAAAACAAAACAATTTGATATGAAGCATAACAAACGAAACATACTTTGAGGAGAAATTTTGATTACACCATTTTACTTTCGTTTAAATCGAGCTTCAATTTTCATGCCGGGCATTTTTGGCAGACAGACTAAAACATAACCAAGTCACATTGCATCAAGCTTATATCTTATGTAGTTCGTTAATTCAACAAAATACATAAACGTACTTCGACATCCTAAATAAATAACTTAATAAAAACTGGATTGCTGGGTTCAATGTCCAAAATAAAATTACTGTGAAATAAATTTCATAAAGATAAAAAAAACTAAACCATATCAAATTCTGTTACGAATGATCTACTGCACTGTAACAGACAGCCAACCTTTCAATATAATTCATCTATTGTCATATCACAATTAAATAAAGGAGGAAATGATATTTGTTGTAATCGATTTTTACGCAACAGAACCAAGTGAGTTTGATTTGTTGCTCGTTTACGACAGATTTCCAACGAACTATCCATCATTTTGCCACAATAAATAACCGTTATCATCGATTCTACATAAATGTGTGGATGACGTTATAGAGCTTGGTTTACTGCTCAGGAGAAACTCAGCTACATCCCTTAGATCATTGAATTAACAATGCCATTTTATGTTGAGAGATGTACATACAATGTACGACTGATCAAGTGTTGGTTTATCCTCTTTTCGTTCCATTTGTATACCCCTAACTTATACCCCCCAATCCTGTATGATGCAGAGATAGAGGGGGGTATAATACTAGCATATTTAGCTAATATGTCTTTCTGTCCTTTAGTCTGTCAGTACGTGCAAAATTATTTTCGGCCGTTTACTTGAAATATAATTTTTTTTTCACACATTTTAGTGAGAGTCTATGTAACAGTGTGTCATTTGAGGACATTCGAATACAGGTGGCGCCACCTGGTGGTTAAATCTAACTTTGCTTGAAGACTCGAACGGGACTAAAACCAATCCTGGTAGCTCTTGGTTGTTTTTCGTGCAAATCCGTCTGCGGATATTTTGTTCTCTGTGTATAAATTGAACAACCTCTGATCGGATTATATTTAATGTTTGTATTTACGATATACGGAAAACGATATAATTTGGCATTGTCTTTCATACATGTCCGTTGTCATGTCTAGCCAACAGGTGACCATTCTCTTAAGTACATCGTTAGTAGAATACTCAACTTAAGTTGACGTCAATGATTTCATGTAAGAATATAATTCATGCATTCAAACGTGTTAATCGTTTCGTTCTTTTTGTCCTAAAAACTAATAAGACCCGACACACAAATAATACGGGACGTTCTATAGGGACATCAGGTTAAAACATATATGTACCAATATTATCTTGTCAAAGGCCATCATAGGTCAAGATTGCGAATGAGTGTGAGCCACAGTTTCATATATATCACAGATGATAGCTTATCAGTCACCATTATTAATATTACTGAGTTATCCTTTACAAAAATAACAAATAGGTATAGTTGGCCTTGGGATTTAATAAAACCTTCCTTGTCTTTATTTCCGCCTCGTGATTTTTTTTAATTAGTTACCATATTTTGCTTCATTTTGAATAATGTTCTTGTGGTGAAAAACAACCACTAAAGATGCTTAAAACAAAATACAATTAGCATAGGTCACATTACCTTTGGCATTTCATTTTTGTGTTCCGAAAATAATTAACCTGCAATACCAAAAGTTGTTTCGTTTTCCAACAGACTGGGGACATCCTGCCTAGTTGTTACTCCTAAGATCTTATTTGTACAGACTGCTGTTCGCTGTTCTATAACTGTACAGTCGTATCACAATTTAATAACGTTAGACAAATCGTGTATCCGTTTACGTTTCCCAAGTGTTATTGAATAACAATAACAGACTGATATTGAACAGTAGCCTATTCAATTTCGTATACGGTCGAACGGGTTGTATTCTTGTTACATTACCGGGTCTTATTATTACTTTAGTGTCGAAGGTAATTATATAAAAGAAAGGATGTTGGTAAAATGGACGATTTCGCATCAGAAATGGATACTTCAGACTCCTTTGATAGTTACTACTCGTCTTGCTGGTACAATGGCGATACATATGTCAGCTCCCACTAAACCCCCCATACATCCAGCGATAATCACAAGAGGGTTCGTTGTATAACCTCTGCGTACTCACACGACATTGAAATTGAAAAAATAATTGTCCGCATGAAATGAAATGGCACATTATGAAATGTCTGCCCAAAAACAAATGAGTATTAATTTGGTTTGCATTTGATTAATTTTTTTACGGCTTTTCCGATTTCTTGTTATGTGCATCAATAAGAAAGTTGGACCTTGTTAAAAAGACATATTCCCATTGTTTATTTCTTTGGTATTGTATGTATCAGTTAAATATAAATAAAACAAATATTTCAGTTAAATCAATGAGTCAAAAAGTAGATTGAACTTGTTGAATTCCGTGCAAAACACGCTAAAGTTTGGCATTGTATTTCATACATGTCAATGTGACCAAAATAAGTTTACCTAGTTGAATTTCGTACATGGTAATTTCCTTAAAAAACGTTCCATACAGGTCTTTCCAATTTTTCTCTATACCAATCTTACTCTGAAGTATTCAGAAAATGATGCCTTTGGGAACTGTGTCGGATGGTTTCGTCTTCTATCTTGGTTTGTGTCAAAGCCAGTGTCATCTGGTCAACGTTTAAATAAAAGAAGTATTAGGACAACCAAGCATATAGAGTAGGAATAAATATGTTAGTCCCAGATATTACCCCATACACCCAAAAATGTTATCTGTGTTTCAGGGTGGTTTTTTTTATTTAAGTTATATTTCCATAAGAGCTGTGAGCCCTACTCGTAATGTTTCCCACTAAAACGAAGATACAAGATACTTTCAAGCATGGGGCAGTGGCTTATTGGGGTGCAGAAGATACAAAATAAACTGCATTGTTAAAAAAATCGCTAACAAATTTAAAAAATCGTTAAAAAAAACCGACTACCTGTAAAATAACGACGAAAATTCGGCAAATTTTTTTGAAAATCGTTAAAAAAAAACGACTACCTGTAAAATAACGACGAAAGTTCGGCAACAATTGCTGCTGAGTATTTTCGTCGTTCTTTTACAGGTAGTCGTTTTTTTCCGGATTTACAGTGGTTTTGTTATTTAACAGTTATTTTGTACATTTGCCACCAAATAACTAGGTATTCTGAAAACAGGTTGGCTTCCTTTTAAACAAGCAAAGCACTTAAGGATATTTCACTCATTAGATCCCATAGTCAGTGCATGGCAACATAATTGACAGGATGTGTCATGAACTGAGCATTGGGATAATGCGTACACCCATATATGTTAATTTGTTGTTGTTGATGGTGGTGGTGGCTGTACAAGTCTCAATTGAAGTTAACGAAAAGACACGATCCTTAGCCGATGACGATGCTCGCCACATCGATTAGACAGAACACTCATACATAAACAAAGTCGAAATACTATTACAAAGTCACCTTATTGGAAAGTGTATCGCCTGTTTACCTTCAGACAGATCACCATTAAATTAATAATCAAATTTACCCTCTCTGAGAAAATGGCGGTGCGATATTCATGTCGCCTGAAGACCCGGATGAATTTCCCATGACGCAATTTTTTTACATTATTTCAGTCGTTAAAGAAATAACAGCCGTCGTTTTTTTAAATTTACAGCTATTCCGTCGTATAATTTACCGTTACTTATTATTACCGTGGGTACTGTGTAAAGAAGCGTAACTTGGCTGTCTAGAGATTTGACGTATATTTTTTGTACATTGGTCGTTATGTTGAAAATAATATCTGTTGCGTATTTCATTAGGAAGAGAAGAATTCTCTACAATATTAGAGCTTATCTATAGTATCATTAAAGTTATATCGATATGCACATATATAAACAAAAGGAAAGGGTTTTTCTTTTTGTTTGATTGGGATGTAAAGCCATACTTAATGTTACTTCGCTGGCTGGAGGAAACTACCCCCGACACTACTTGACAAGAAACCATGACAATCAAAACACGCCATACAATGGCGCCACAAACAGATCGGTTTTATGTTGCCCTTGATATATACATGTAGCTCTCAGAGTATCAGTAAGCGCCGTTCAATCGACAGTCATCCGGTGTGAGGGTCAATCGTGTGTAACATTTAAGTATCAATATACTGTATTTTGATTATATTGGGATCCGATCGCAATCACTAAATGACACTCTCTAAACAAGGAATAACTGTTTGGGATACTAGTATTAGCGTTCCTGCAGGTGACGGTATAGAGGCATTTGAAGACACTCTATACAAATATCTGATGAATACCATTCCACTGGACTCCCAGATTCCTGGAAGCCATTTGTTGCTAGGGGGAGAGTATGCTTTACACCGGATCATTGGCTACAAAGGAAGCCTGGCTATGGGGAGTGCAGAATTACATCCGACACAAAATGTCCTCCAAGTCCTGCTCCCTTTAGCATATATCAAATAGCGCAAATTCTCGCCTACATCTGCAGAACTTTTAGCAGGATTCAAGGTAGTAATGCTGCCAGCCTGTATCAATATTAACAACGCATCCAATGACTATAAAGGACTTTATGACACTGCATACTATAACAGCGATCGATTTAGATTAGACAAGTAAACGTTTTGCACTAAATCACGATCACATTAATCCGTTGGTTGTGGTTTATGGCAGACATAATCTCTCCTGAAAGAGCACATCTTTTATATTTAATGTTTGTATATAGTTCAGGTTATCTCTTCTGAAGGGCCTGCTGCCTCAACTAGATCATGGACTAAACCAACGGTAATGCTGGTAACAGGCGCTCAACGCAGTGCTACAAACAGCCTACTTAACCTGCTTTTTAAACCTAATACACTACATATTTCGATCTATATTATTTTGCTAAGCGCGAACGGTACAGATTTTGTCGTCACTATTATAAAATACAGTGGGTTTGAAAACGGTACATTGGATCTCATAGACAGAGTGGTGACATTTTAATTTTGTAAATAATCGTAAATATATATAATATATATATTATTTATTTTGGCCAGATAAACATACATATGTATATTGTACTGCAAACTTTTGTTTACTTATGTACTCAGCTACTGGGGAAAAAAACCCAGGGATAGAACAATCCTCTAGGCTAATTCCCCCTTATCATTTCGACTTCACGATATATTAAAACTGTTCTAATCACATTTCAGACGTATAAAGATATATGTATTTCGCTTCCATAAATAAATAAATGTGAATTGACTTTTCGCGAAAAGAAACACAGCAGCCTTAACATTATACAATATTCATATTAGGGTCATGAACGAATAGTGTTTTTATAATTCCGGTGACCTATTAAAGAAGACAAAAAGATTTTGGTAGACCTTTAATTTGTATAGGATGTAAAATTTTACAATTCTGTCGATATAAAACGTTACCATATATATCTACGTTTTTTCTCTAAGTGAATCCAGCTGACTGGAATTTCCAAACTGCGAGAGCAGGAATAATGAAAACACAATTTTTTTTTCTTTTTTCGCAGAAGAACAATTTCATGCAGATAATATCATTCAAATATGTTGAAAATCTACTTTGTATACGCCCGTCATTTGACGGGACGTATTCTGTTATGGGGTTGTTCGTCTGTCTGTCTGTCTGTCTGTGCGTCCGTCAATTTTTTGGTTTCCGCACGTTAACTTGAAAACCGCTTATTGAATTCGAATCAAATTTAGTATGTGTGTTCCATGTGACAAGACGTCGCTTGGGATTGATTTTGGCATATGT
>JAVFBX010227053.1:0-20744 GCA_034783855.1 Mopalia kennerleyi | reverse complement strand
AAAACCGGGACAAAACCTCGTAACCACCCCCCCCCCCCCCCCCGACCCCCCCTCTTCAGTGAATGGTACATCGAAGCAGGTTAAGTAAGCGTACACGCTACCACTAAGCCAGGGCTGCAGGACTGACTGTATGTTGAAAATCAAATGGATATCAATATACAATTGACATTAATCACACAGGCACAGGCATGTGGATTAACATTAATCACACAGGCACAGGGATGTGGATTAACATTAATCACACAGGCACAGGGATGTGGATTAATTTAATCCAATGAATCATCCCATGTCCCCTGAGACAGTGTTCTAAATAGATTTTAATCTCGGGTTGTATACATGTTTTATGTCTGGGAGAGGAACTACACACATACCTCTACTGAGCACACATCTCATGGCCTGGCCAGCATATGTCATTGGTAGAGCTATGCTGATGTAATATAGCCACTGTGGAATAGCTTCTACAGGCCAGATGATACCTGAAACAATCACACAGGTGAAGGCTGAGTTATCAAAGACACTGGAGAAGTCTCTTAAAGTAACAACAAAGAATGATAAAAAATATTTAAAAAATGTTTAAATGTGGTCAGGTCAAGAATGCCTATAAACGATATTTAAACATTTTTTTAATGTGCGGTAACATTTGACAAGTAAGGAATTATTTTTATAAATATTCTGGAAAATTTTAAATTCTGCCTTATTATTCAAAATATCAGAAAAGAGTGTACCCGTGATTGACATAGACATATAAAATACTTTCTCAATGTTTAACCCTTGCCTTCTTCTTATTGATCTTTGAAATGAGATTGAAATGAGATTGAAAATTATTTGAAAATGACATTGAAAGTACTTAAAAATGACATTTGAAAGGAGATTGATATTACTTAAAACTTGATCACTGAAATGAGACTGAAATTACCTTAAAATTGTCTCTAGAATGAATTCGAAATTACCTTTAAAGAATCTCTAGAATGAATTAAAATTTCCAAAAAAGATCTCTGGAATGAGACTTAAATAACTATAAATGATATAAGAATTGAGTTTGAAAATGAGTTAAAATGAAATTTAAATTACTTAAATAATTTGAAATACCGTAAAAACTTCTTAAAGTTCGGACACTCTAATTTTCGGACAGTCCACAGAAATAACATGTAAGACCCCTGTGGTAAAGCCTATTTCTCTGTCCCAACTGCTAGAAGTTTTAGGGTAAGCTATTACAATGTTAATTTAACTTTTTGTAGAGACCAAGGCATACATTTCTTGGTGGATATCAACTCTAACCTAAAAGAGAACTCACCACTAAGAAGCAGCATTGGGTACATAGAACCGAGAGCCATCTGGGTGGCCGAGTTCTCATTATCACAGGCAGCAGATATCACTAAACCTAAACACAGAAAAAAACAAATAGTTGTCATCACTTTGTCGAATATAAATTGCTTAAATCATGGGCCGCTACAATAACATCAAGTTAAAGAAAAATATATGTACTGGTTGTTTCGTAATATATTTTATTTCTCTTTCTTCCACTGTTTGCACATATGTTAGAAAGATGTAAAAATCTTATTTTAACCTTGGGTGGGTGGTTTGGTAGATTGATTGGTGTTTCTCCGCATTTGCCGGAGCAACAACGTGTGACTCATATACCTGATGGTCGACAGGACGACTCGATCTGGGGATTGGTACCTCAAAGCAGGATTAGTAAGCACACATGTTATCACTTAGCCAAGGATGCAGGGCTGACTAGTACATGAAAGAAAGCTCAGTAAGCACATGCTCTACCCACTGAAGCACAGCCATGGATGGGAGTTACATTACAAATACCACCATGTGAACCAGACTTGTGCTTGTTTCTTCATTGTCATGATTAAGTCATTTTATGATTTGATAAGTCAACAATTTTATTAATCATCAATACACAGAAATAAAATTACTACCATATCAAAAAGTTTGTGTGTTATAGATTACCTAGGGCCATTCCACAGAATCCTTGCATCAAAACTAACAGGATCACCCATATCAATGGTCCTTTATAAGGCACCTGGAAATAGATCAATTTAATAAATGTAATACAGAAATAAGATATTAATGACTATAGAAGACCAATATACACAAAGATAACAGGAGTCCAAGAGAGCAATATTTGCACTATAGTTTTTAGGTCCCTAAACTAAAGGTTTCCCAAATACCATCAAAATGTCTGACAGAGACGGACAATTTGCTGCAGCCTCTATGTAAAAGAACACATTTCTTTTATCTCAATTGAGATCATTTAAACCTCAATTTAGCTCTTACAATCATAAAGAAAACTAATAAATTGATTGATCAGTCTTTAACACTGTGCTAAAAGGTATTTCGCTTATTTAACGGCGGTGTGTTCAAACAATAATTCACACCCATAAAACCCTAAAATGCTAAGTATTTTGACAAAGTTGAAATGTTAATGGCCCTCCAGTGATAAGTAAAGACAGAATTGCTACTCTCTGAACAAACTGCCCCCAGCCGGAGGGCTAAACTAAAATGGATTCTGCTGATAGCATCTTATGCCAATTTTATCGATGTTTCATTATTAAGCAAAAAAATTGTATTACGGTATTATTTATTTATACCAATATTTTATGAATTAATTAGTTTATGTGCAACAAAAGTGACAATTTGGACTCACCTTAAAGACTAACAATGCAAACAGAAGGAGTAGAGCCACCTGTACTATCATGACCAGTATCTGGGTACAGATATGTGATAACATCACCTCTACTGATGTCACACCTGAAAATAAGTCAAATTTGGCAAAAATTTCACAGGAAAACCCCACCAGCTATATTGATTGAGACGGAACTCCATATAGGCTGCTTGATTTGGGTTTTACATAATGTACATGTAGGTTGTACTTAAAGTTATTTCACTTATAAATATAAAGGTGTGCCAGTCTAATGGGAGAAGGAAACGCCCACTTGATGTCACTGGCAATCAGATACATGTACAGCATTAGAACAACATAATACACAGTGCAATAAGACATGCTTTTCAATTACAAACAGATCAGCTTCCTGTTCCCCTTTAGCTCTGAGAACACCAGGGCAACAGAAAGCTCCTCTTTTCTCGCCTCTTACGATCAACCGAGGTAGCCGAAGGAGTATTCTGCAGGACTGGCCAACCAGCTGCCCCACGGGGCTAAAGTTATTGCATCACAAAGACTGAAACTGAACACAGCCCCCGCCCCCAGACCACCATAACATCATAAAGGTGTATACCTCTACATAAACCAAGAATTTGAGTCAAAATGATTTATCTCCCTTCAGTTTGTGTGATTGGGGTTTTACGTCACACTCACACTATGTATTTCATTTATATGATGACGGATTATCCTCTTTACATGGCTCCTTGACTAATTATGGTGAAAAACCGAGAGGAAACCTAAAAAAAACGACCCTCGCAATTGCCAGAGCCACATCATTTGACTCACTCATAGCTGATGGTCAACAGACGGACTTGATACCATGAATGGTAAATCAAAGTAGGATTAGTAGGCGCACACACTATATATCTCTTCAGAGTTGTTACCATACTTCAGTGGTTGGCGTAATAGTATACCTACATGTAGTTTTATTTACAATGAATGTTGGTATAACCCATATAAAAATGGCAATGTTATTTCAAGAACAATCCAATTTACCTGTGAAATAAACACAATTAATAAGGTATGGATATTACCTGCCACAAGACTCCTATCTAATAAGCCCTCCTTCTTTTCCATAATAAATGAAAGAGCTGTCAGTCCAGTAGCCAGAAAAAATGTAGTGCTGCGAAAATATAATTTTAAGCAATGAAACAAAGGCAATAAGATGTAATTTTCTAAAGAATGTTTCTACCAAAAACAATATGAAGCCTTTAATAAAGAATTCATAGTTTTTAATTGCAATTAAATTTGTTTGTGTTAGGATACTTTATTTGCATTTATAATATGATACAACTTATGTAAAAAAACTGTTATTCAATACAACTTTATTTCACTATGATGGCCATATTGTATCAAAACACCATTGCCAAATAAAAGAAAGTTTGGTGTCAGAAAATGATGTCACCTGAATATGTTTATCTGAATTTGTCGAAGTCAGACAATATAATGCACTCATTAATCATTGCCCAAATACGAATCCTTCTTTATGGCCTCTGTAGAAAGAATGTAAATTTCTTGAGGATAGACAGATCATGGTTTTAAAGAAAGTCGTTTTCAGGCAACCAGTTATATGGTCACAGCCTTAGATACAACATAAACAACTTTAGTGTCAAATGCCCCAAATAACATTACATTATTGGCCTTGTTCATAGTGTCCTTGATCTGGTTATCCTCGAAAAACCAGTTACTTTTATCAGTGGCTATAATGAAAGGATTTCGATGTATAGATAGCCACAGATAATAGTGGATGAAACAAGTTAACTGTTTACCTTAATATTATAGCAGGCGCCATGAAGTTTGTAAAACTCGGGGTTTTGTCACCATAAACAGGATCTTCCAGCTATTATAAAAAGTTTTAAGAATAAATTAACTAGAGGATATAAAACAGTGCAGTTATCATAAACAAATAAATACTATAAATATTAATATTGCTTCATTGAGGGGTTAAAGAGATAAGAGACGGCAGATATTTTGCCATACTAGAAATGTAACGTTCCTCAAGTGTTAGCCAAAGACAGCATCATCAAGCTGGGAACATACTCCTCTTAGTAAATGGGCTCTGTAACGTGATTGAAGATCTATCATATGGGCGGACCTATCTCCTTCATTCCACCAAGGGCTTAGGCTGAAACCCATCCACCCGTCCAAATGGACACCCTGGAGTTAACCATTGCTTATTTGGACACCCTGTTTTAAGAACTGTAACACGCAGGAGATAGGAAAGCTGTCAATATTGGACACCCAGTTATATGAAAAGTGAAACAAAATGGCCATTTTGGACACCAGACTTTTGATTTCTGGCTCAGCCACTGCAATCCACTAGAATTTCAGTGAAAAGTACTTGAAGAGAATGATCTTAAAACTGCAGCTGTGTAACTTGTGTTCAACAAAATCTATCTTCACGATCTTGATGCCCAAATGTCTGCTATTGGAGTGGGTCATAACATTGCTGGTATATATCACCTTAGTTATGCAGACAATATGGTCTGTCTGTCAGCGGACCATCACCAAAAATCTTTTTTTGTATTGTTTACTCTTTAGACCGAAAAGGTATAAAACAATTGTACCACCAAATCCTAAACTTGGTAATCAAAGTAGATTCCAAAGATTATAGACGAGTATACTGACACTGTCAAGCATTGGATTATCGTTAGAAGGTCATGGTTATTTAATATCAATTAATCTGGATATGTGTGACTATGAAAGCACTTTTTTTAAATGCCGACAAAAGTTCAATACGATGGCTATATCGGCTGAGAACAGGAAAAACAGCTCTTTTTTTGTTTATCTTGTTATACAACGTACATAACGACATCTGTTTTGTTTACGCTTTTGCCTCGTTCTCAGTGACCAACTCAGCAGCTTGATATGTGACGAGTTATCAAGTTTTTACTGTTTAATATGCAATCTCCTTTTGGAAATAATTTAAATATAGCTACATGTATGTAAAAGAGTGTCAAAAGATCTCTGTTCATCACCGAATACATAATCAACCTGCTTATATGACGTACAGACGTTTGTAGACCGTCATCGACACACGAACAATTGTTCAATCTGAACTATGCAAACTGGATAAACTTGATAACATAGGTTTATGAGAAAGACAAGGCTTATTCAGGAGTTGTGACTTGGGCTGTTTAAAATACTGAAAACGATAAGATTGTTTGTTTGATTGGTGTTTAACGTCGTACTCAAGGGTATTTCACTTATATGACGACGGACTGTCCATTTCACACTGTTCCTTGCCCTAGTATGGTGGAAAACCGGGAGGAAACCTCATATTTCACTTATATGACGACGGAGACAAAAATAAAACGTACAAACATATCAGCTTCCTGTTTCCCTTAAGCTCTGAGAACACCAGGGTAACAGAAAGCTCCTCATTTCTCGCCTCTTACGATCAACCGAGGAAGCCGAGGGAGTATTCTACAGGAAGATTGTCATATGAGGTGTGTAGAAAACTTAATACGTGTTAACATTTTTGTTTGGAGTGACGTTCATGTTTTGGGGAAAACAAAACTGGAATGAGTGACCGAATGGAGAGATCAATCTCTAGACATGAAGAGATCAATTTCTAGATATATTTCTAATAGCAATCACACTGGCACAGGGATGTAGATTAATTAAAATCGACTAATCATCTTATGTTCTAGATAACACACAGAGACAGGTTTCTTAATAAACCTTAATCTCTATCGAGTTGTGTTATGAGTAACCTAAAGACATCTCGAGAGTAGGTAATGACCATTCATATGGTGTTTAAAATATTGTTAAAAATGTAGCTAACAAGATATTCGGCATGGGTTAATCGATTTAATAAATCAACATTTCTGTGCCAGTCTAATTAATGTTTAGAGATATGTATATTACGACTAGCCAGAGAAGCCAGTTCGAATCTCGGTGGAAGCTAGGAAAAAATTGTATTTCTCTACTTTCAACATAATTATGTAACGATTCTGTATAAATGACAAACAATAAAAACACACACGGATCTTAGAAAGAATGAATAAATTAATGCATGAAGTTATGCTTGTGTTAGTGTCAATAACTGCTGGAATACTCCGCCGTCATAAACGTGAAATACCCTTAAGCACGGCGTAAAACACCAATCGATCAATCGATCGATCGATCAATCAATCAATCAATCTTTCAAGCAAGCAAGCAAGCAAGCAAGCAAGCAACCAATCAATCAATCAATCAATCAATCAATCAATCAATCGATCGATCGATCGATCAATAATCCAATTGAGTACCACGTACTAACAGTTGATCTAAAAACACACATAACTAAGCACTACCTGATTGTTTCCATCTAGCTTGTTTTAACTCGCCTTATAAGAAACCATTTGTTCTGGTTTGCTAACGATACGATAGAAATCAGCGCTGCCTTGCATTATTTATTTGTCTGTGATGGCTTCAGCGGTCGGCCGTCAAGTTAAGTGGAAATGCCTTGTATGCGGTCTATCAAGCGTGCGGAGAGCAAAACTCAAAGCTAGACTCGTCTGAAAGACTGACAAACGAAAAAACCATAAGGTAATAGAGATATTTCAACCGCTGGCGTTGTAGACAATGGACAGCATTTGAATGAATCTACTGCCGATGAATGCGAGCACTCCTTTGGGATACGTGGACTCAATAACGGAAAATAAAGGGCAAGCATTCCATTCTGTGTCATGTCTATCGCCAAGCAAACTATTGGAAAGAGAATCGAGGACACCTGTCCCGTTAAAACAACTCGCTGAATCGGAGCACCCGTCCCGCCAAGATTACTGATAGTGGACCGTAAGCACCCGTGGTAGTTTTGAAGCAAAACCACTGCAGTTGATTTGATAGCAACGAATCTCGAGTGCACGCGTGTTGTTTCAACACTCAATTGGTTTGTGAATTGCGAGCACCCATACCGTCAAATTAACTTCAATTGAAATGCTACCATTCGTAGCGTTGAAATCGTTGACAGGGACATCTGAACACGTGTGTCGCTTCAATAGCCCAAAAGCCATTGGTCATTAAACCAAAAGGCCATTGACCATGACACCACACACATCAATACCATTTCTACAGCCAAAATGACTTACATACTTTAAAAAACGCTTATTTTTTTTTAAATATGACTGAGACGGTGATACGAAATAAAATGTTCTTTGAAATGTGTATATATTGGCGAATAAGGACCATTTGGAAGTTTAGCTGGAAGTTTAGCTTAGAAGTTCAACAGGAGATGATCTGTGGGTTTTCATTATTTGACATCACTGTGCAACTATAATTTACTTTTATTTAGAAATATAATTGCCTAACATAGCTCAATCGGGAGAGTGTTGGGCCTGTAAGCCAAAGGTTCCGGGTTCGATTTCCGGTGGAGGCAAGCAAATTTTTCTCTTTTCATTTATTCAATATAATAACAGCATGAAAAGTCTTCTAGTACTGTTGTTATTGGCCAAAGATCAAGAAAATGCTATTTAGATGATTAAAACCGCCGTCTTATAGACGACTTGGTCCTGAAAGAGCCTTCATGTTGTGTAGTGATATTCAGTGAATTGCAGAAAATTTACGGTCGGCGTAGGGCAATTTACATCCGTTTGGAAATAGTTCCCTTTTCCGGGACCTGTAACCAAGAATACAGTGAGAGTTTTGACGTGAGTTGTTATACATAAGACAACGAAGTTCAGTATTCGATAATGGGAGGCTCGGGAAGTTGGCAAGGGAGGTAATTTTATCCGTGCAAAGCGGTCCTCTGACGTCAAAACGATCGAGATTTATGGACGTTTTAATAACGTCACAATGCAAAAATACTTATGACGTCATGTAAAAGCTCCACTATCACGAATGTTGTGACGTCAGAGGACCGCTTTGCACGGATTTAAATTAGATAGTTTGTTGATCGAATATGACGTCATAAGTAGTGCACGGCGATAGAATGATTATTCGATTACGCGAAGCTATCCCAATGTTAAAAAGCTAGATGTTATGTAATGCTAACAGAACGATAGATTTTTTCAAGTGTTATAAATGACCTAAAAAACTAAAGTAACATAATCAAAGCAGAAAAAATAAATATAGTTACTATTGGCGGGCCATGAAATCTCATTATGGGGAAGGCGACCCTAAAACAATACGTAATGCCTCCTGGAAAAACTTGGGCGATATCAAGCAATTATTGCCCAATTCTGGAACTGCATGATGTGAAAAAATATATGACCCATTAAATAGGTTTCATGGCGATTAAATAACCAGAAATGTCAAATTAAGCGGGCATTCTTTATCGTTTCTTTGCCTTTCTATAAAATAGAAGCAGGCTATAATTTGGTTCGATAATTAGGCTGGTATAACAAGAACAATAATAACAGAGAGCAGCATACAACAGGTTAAATCATTTACATAATCATACCGTCAGCTTTGGTTAGACAGTTTTTGTCGGCAGGGAGTTTATGCATAACACTCGATAGTATTTGTTGAGTTTTGCAAAGCCAAAATCCCGATACAGGTTGACTGCGACCAAAGGAAACTGCAGGCGCAGGACTGAATTAACCATTAAGCAATGTTCTTAAACAATAAGCACGCGTGTTAAAGGCATAACGGGATGGTGGACACTATCAACATACAAATAATCAATATTATTTTCCATCTTCCTGTAGCCCCGTGGGGGAGCGGGTTGGCCAGTCCTGCAGAATACTCCCTCGGCTTCCTCGGTCGATTGTAGGAGGCGAGCTAAAGGGAAACATGAAGCTGATCTGTTTGTACGTTTTATTTTTGTCTCAGTCGTCATATAAGTGAAATACCCTTGAGTACGACGTTAAACACCAATCAAAAAACAAACAAACAATCCATCTTCCTGTATGTTTTGTTTCACTTAATATATTCATCATAAAATATGTGTGTTTTTTTATTTGAAGAAAAAACCTATTTATTTTATGGTTTGTTGTTTATGTTTTGAACTACATATACATAGGGGCACCAAAATATATTAAGTGCTTAGGGCCTTCGTCAGTCCTAATTCGGCCCTGCGAATATGTCTAGTTTTTGTTGGAATCCTGTGAGTCTAAGCATCAGGCAGCATTCAAATGGTCGCTGGTTATTAGACTCTGACCGTAACTGGGAATTTTCACGCATGCTCAAAGATGAGCTCTTGTTCAGGATCCGGTTGTTCAAAGCTACCTTAGCTTAACAGCGGGTTAGATGACGTTGTGTCAGAAAGAAATAGACGTCGCGTCATAATATAAAGCCATTGTTACGTAACGTCAACTAACAGTCTGTTAACTTAACTGAGCTTTGGACAACCGTCCCAGGGGCCTGGGGCCAGTTGCTCGAAAGACGATTAACCACTAACACCAGATTAAAACGCTAATACCGGGTTAGAGATAGACCTTCAACATGGTGTGACGTCATCTAACAGTGGATTAAATTTAATAGCGCTTTGAGCAACCGGCCCCAGTTGTTCAAAAGTGTTGTACGACGTCACGTCACAAACGATTTTCTTTATGAAGTTACGAAGTTAAGCCTAGCTTCTCTTTTGAACAACCCAACCCAGAACAACATGTATAATCTAATGAGCGTATTGTTAAAGCTAACATTCTCGGAAACTTTCACGTGCCAATATTTATTTCAACTTTGAAGCAACATACACAAAACTCTAATCTGTGTACTCCTTGTTAAATGATGTAATATTTCAAGGGTTAAAGAATGTTTGATTTGCAAGATCTAGAAACACTGAGCATAATATATCAGGTAACTCGATGCGTTATAAAATTTAATCCGCTTTAAGATGACGACTCGCCATGTTGAAGGTCTATCGTTAACCCGGCAATAGCGATTTAATCTGGTGTTAGCAGCTAATCGTCTTTAGAACGGCCGGCCACAGGATAATATACATACTTGTATGTACTTAATCACGGCGATTATCACCATTCAGCATAACCGTTCGGCATGACGTTCACGTTAATCAAAATCACGAATGGCAATGAGATTTGCACGATAAACTATCTAACCCTGGTCACCTGTCTGTCAAATTCCGTACATTAAAGTTTGCGAAAGGTACGAGATTCCTGTTTTCATGAAGTATATACAAATCGTTCATAATTCTAGAGTGTTTTGATCTCGTTTACCAATGGTAACAAACGTGATCTTTTTCTTCTCAGCAAAAAAATGAAAAATAATTTTCCAGACAGTTTTGTGTACAACAACTAACTAAGATATGGAATAGCTCATATGGAGAATAATATAATTTTTGTCAATAGTTTATGAGCTAGCCGCAAAAATTATCCCGGGGAAAGTCCTTTTTTTTTAGCTTCCATCAAGGTACGTTTTCAAGTATCAGATATATTTGATTCTTGTTTTTGTTAAACAAATAATGAAAAAACAAAAACTTGCAAAATAATACATTTTGAAGAATATCTGCTCCAGATTTATAACCAGACTGGCATTCGACTCCAAAATCAATAAGTTTATGATAGCAGTCATATTGTAATTTGTTTGCAGAATAGAAAGTGCTACTTCAAATATCCGATGTGTCAAGTTTGACATCTGAGTCTAGCCACATAAAGCAAATATTACGCAACTCTATAACTGTTATTGTAACTCACGTGACCCATCGAAAGAAATGAAGGGCAAAAAAATACCAAAAAATACAAAAAAGTTTGTGATATCTTTTTAGCATTATTCCGACTGATGAGCTTAACATAGTAGAGTAAACTTACAATTAAAGATACACATGGATACATGATGATTCAATGTTTCGGTCTATTTTAAAACAGTTGTCAAGAATGAAAAATAGACCAGAGGTTAGATTTGACTATTTAATCTTATGTTAAACTTCAAAACAATTAGCATTATTTGCTTAATATTGGAACGAACCGGGGTACATTTAACCCCATACAAGGAACGTAAAAGCTCACGATTCCCGACGTATGCCGATGGTAGGAACATTGTGAAGTGGATTGTCCATCGTCATATAAGTGAAATACAAACATAACCACCCCCCCCTCCCCCCGCATCCACCCACACACGCACACACACCATCACACGTACCCAAGCATGTGGTCATAATTCAAATCTCAACAGCTGATTTTGATCTTAACGTGTGGCTTCCATGTTAGAAGAGAAGCCAGTCACAGACAAACAGCGCTAAAAGATAAAGATGAAACGTAAAGACCAGCAATATTACTTCAAGAATTCATAACATATCGTTACATCTGTATTTATGGAAAGAAAATACACATTATCCACAGAAAACATCACCAAATCACGAAACTATTATCATTCGAGGGATAAAATGTTGATATTGAATTACATTATATTTACGTCTTGCTTTCGTGTCAAGATAACATTACTTCCTTGATGTTGTTTGGTTCCATAGACCATAAAGTAAAATTTGAGCTGACACCCTGGTTATTTTATAAAACAGATGGTTTTGTGCAAGTTTTGAATTAACTGACATATTCCAATAAATTCAAATAAGCATCCAATCTAAAAAAAGGATTACTTAATGTAAGTATGACGGCTGGAGAAAGCTTACTGTTGCCCTGGTGCTATCAGAGCTAAGGAGCAACAACACAAAGTCAACCTATCAGTTTGTGTTGTCTGCATTGCGTCTTGTCTTGTCATGTCTTAACTGTATTTTCATTGTATTGGGATAACACTTTATTAGTGGGCAGATTCAGTAATGTTCAACGGCTGATTAGGTACTGTCAAATATGTAACGAAAAACTAGTAGAAAATCAATACCATGTGCTCTTCATTTGTAAAATGTATGAAGATCTACGATTGTCAATTCTTCCAGGCAAATTCCTTAAAGAAAGGAACACACACCGCTTTAATATTATAATGAGTAGTAAAGCCCAATCCCTTCTGGAACCATTAATGTTATATATTAACTGTGCACTGAAGCGCAGGGAAAGTCTTGTTTTAAAGGGTACTTAAAAACATATGTACGAACGAACGCGCATTGATATATTTGTGATTTGGAAATAACTTATGTATTCGGACCTATGCTCTGATATACGAAATAAAACTATTAGATTACCACAGTGAATTGGTTTTCCGTGGACGTTTTCTCTATAAGCCACCTCCACTTTATACTGGTTGCTTTAACTAAGAAACAAACCAACTTGTAAAATGTTTCAAGTCGACTTTTGCATCCGCTATTGATTTATGGAATCCAATCAACTTTTTTTAATATTTTTATTGTAACTTTCTTTTCCAGGAACACCGCATGTCTGTTCGTCTTGTTCCTTATTGTTGGGGTGAGTCTATACAAATCTTATTATTTAATCCTTTATTTGAATCATCCCAAGAACGATAACTTTTGTTCAGTTGCCATAAATTTTTTATTTTGTTTCTTGCGATTCATAATGGATTTTAATTTCCTTTTTCTGGTATGCTGTCGGTAAATGATAACAAAGTTTTAAAAAGGGTTTATATATTGATGTAAGTCAAAATCTTTTGCATTCCGCTTATATAAGAATGTATAAGATCATGTAAATCTCGAATGCTTTCGTGAATTCACTTAACTACATGCCTAAAACCGGGTTAAACATTGACAAAGGTCTCTGTTAACGGCTTATTAGGCCTATATATCATTATCATTGTAAATGTGTGTTATTTAGACTTAAGGCGGGCGGTTGCATGGAGGGCATAGTGTGGCCCTGTTGCTCTCAGTGCTAAAGGGCAACACGGAGCCGATCTATTCGTGATGTTTTTGCATAAAGTTCTGCGATTGTTCTGTATTTGTACTGTCTTCTCTTTGTGTGTTTATTGCTAGTGGCCTCGAAGGTATAGTTTCCTTAAAAACATTGGGCTGGCACGCCTTCATGTGAGTGAAATAACCTTAAGTACGGCGTTAAACCCCATCCAAACAAACAAACAAAACTTTGAAACCTAATTTACTTCGAAGCTCAATTATATGTAATTGCGTTGTTGTTGTTGTTGTTATCAGCCCATCTGTGGAAATCATGGAACCGCGGCACAAGTGGGCTCCACTTCCGGTAGTCCCTCGGTGACAGACTTGGTGATGGATGAAGCCATGAGAAAATTCACAGAGGAAGACCAGACTCTGCAGTTTCGACTAGCCAATAGTAAATACTCTTTTATTTTACTTATATAGGCCTTGGGAGTCAAATGAACCCAAGCCTTTAAACTTTTTTAACCGTAAAATATAAAATATTAACAGTGCTTTTCATATTGCAGATGAATTTAAATCAACATTCTGTTGGACACATTAGTGGTACAAGCTTTACTGTGAGAAAATACGCACGATTATACTTTTTTCAAGCAACTGGAAATTGTATTTCTTACTCACGTAAAAACTGCTCATAATCTTTGCATTGAATATAGAGGCTTATTGTTTGTAGGCTACTCGTCCTTAATGTTCTTATAAAATATCCCAACGAAAGACTAGTTAAGAACTCGCATCTTCTCGGCAACATCGATAACTGATATCACATCAAAGTGTATTTAAATACAATGAAAGCTAAGAAACACATTTGTTTTTCTGTTTTTTATTTTATTTTTTTATATGATTCCACAAAAGACTAGGCCTATGGTGCAAATATGGAGCAGTACACATGACCGTGTTAGTGTCACGTCATTTCTTCAATTCATTTCAGAGGCCACGGCTCTTCCGTGTCCATAAGAGATACAACACAGATAACTGGGCGCAATCATATTATAATAATACCACTTGTATAGACCGAAAGCTTGCGTCAAAGGATTTCGCGGATCCAAACAAAATCCCATAACAATTCAACGTGAATCGTAGATTTAATCACATTTATTTATATTAAATTGATGTTTATAGAAACTAGTGACCGTTGAGAGTTATGCATATAGAATATAGATCTGGTGATATCATCGACCACCCAAGCCAATTATTGTAAAACAAAGAGATAATGATATGATTCGGCTAGATTTAAGTCTGTTAACATGACGCTAAAGAGTTCCCCGTTCACAGTCATGGGGTGAAACATTTCTGCACTAATGGGTTATAAGCAGTGTACAAGGTTCCGTACAAGTAAGACCGTTAAAATACCTATTTTATCAGAGACAACATCCCATTTATTTCCGCATCATACCTTGTGGGTTTCCATGCACTTAAACGAGATGTACTCCACTTTTTAGATACCCACTCCAGCCGGCCGGCCGCTCCACTCAAATCCGCCTTTAATAAATTCAGGCAGCGTGGGAACCACGCATGCGCGTAAATCCAGCAAGGCGAAGTAATGGTGGTTCGAGTACCCTTCGATGCCGTATTCATGTCAAATACACTGAATTCTAACGTTTTGTTGAATGTATAAATAAACCGCATTTGTGCCATTCAATCCTATTAATTAAACATATTGCATTTAAACAGGCGTTGATCAAACTGTGCCAGAGTTTACAAAAATCTTGCCCAAAATCTTAGGATCCGGAGAACACGGCTTCAGCGTGACGTGGATAGCTCGTCAGTCACGCTTCATCAACTGGATATCAGCTGTTATTAAGTGAGTGCCCTTTAATTGTCCTCTTTTAGTATGGATGTATTATATGTTCTTTGGGGAGTGGGGTCTACAAACTTGATGTATATTCGACCGGACCCAAAGCTTGGTTAATTTTACTGGTGCTGCTGATAAATCAAACTTAAAAACGAAACCTATTTCTCAATCAGAGTGCCAATTATAATCTGAAGCGTATAGAACCCCTGGCTTTGAACTTACAAAGATATTATCGAAGTACCATTTTCAATATGGTCACAGGAACAGTGCAATTGAGGGGTGGGAGAGGGTGTCGTTTTATTGTTTTTTCAGAATATTGTTTTACAAGTCATACTTACTTAGATCCAAGCAATTTGGCGCTCGTTTTTAGATTATGAATTTGAAAAAAAAAAACTAATTTTATTATACCAGGCACTCGCTACGAAAAGCCATTGCTTTAGTTGGTCAATAAGACGCCAAAACGCGACAATCTTTATCTTGTCAATTCACAATTTATTGAACGTGTCTGTGTTTGGTAATCCAGGCATTATGTGCTGTCATACAGACACTGTCACATTCACTGTTTAAAAAAGTAAACATAAACTGTGCAGATGTCAGGGTTGTATTTGCGAGGTTTCGCTTCTGGTTTTGAACAATGTACCAGCATATGACATTAAACACCAATCAAACATAGAATTAAAGAAATGCCACATCTGATGCATACCGGTCCTGAGGATCAATTTTTCAAAAATATTACTGAGGATGTAGATATGATGTGGACTCCGTCAGAGGCCATTTTTTTCCCCAAGTGGTCAGCTGGCCTAATTCGTACACGAACAAGGATAATGGCTTTTACTGAGATGAGCCAATCAGAAGCCACCTAAGAAAAAATGGATCAAGTCCGAATGCTCAAATTTCATTGCGCTCAGTTGACACAGAACGATAGCTGTGCGTGTTGATGACTAAATGCCAATTCGTTGTTATTAAAATTAGAAAGACAATAAAGTAAAGTTTTATTGTTTCTGAAAGGGTGTCGTTTGGACAATTTTGGAATAATGACAAAATGTTCTAAACCATGCTGGCAACATAGGATCACAACATCAGCTTATATCAGTGCGGTGATGTGACACATTTAAACATCACAACTTATAAAGACAATGTGCTGCAGTTCGTACAATTTTCTTCTTAATTAGTTTTCCTTTTATAATCGTTAAATATTTTCTACCCTAAAAAGTTTCTGGACTTTTTTTTTACCTATTGATATTTTTTCCACCTAACAATATTTACATTTGAGTGGTGTTTACACGGAATCCAGTTGTCTGATTGGCTAGATTTTTGCGTTCATACTTCATTAATTCAGATAATGTATCGCGTGAAATATAAATGTTCAAACATATATATTTTTTCTCTCCAGGAAACGAGGACTGGATATTAATGTAGAAAGTGTTCTCCAAACTTGGCTGGCTCGATTCAGAAAAGTTTATTGTCCATTCTTCGGGCCATCCACATGTTTTCGGACGGCTTATAGGACCATAGACGGCACCTGTAACAACCTGGCCAATCCTCTATGGGGAAGAGCATTTACACCGCTATTTCGTGTACTGCCCCCAGTATATGAAACTGGTATGTCACCTTGAATTAATTTTCTATTTTTTGGGGGATAATTACTACTTTTAAAAAATTGAAAAGTTATTTTAGCTATACATTTATAGAAAAAGTATGCGCCTACGGTTTACTGAAATACAATGCTGTATTTTCAATATTTGTAGAGTCGTCCACTGTAGACGTTCCACGTCAGGACGCACCTCGCTCGAAAGGAGTAAGAGGTAAACTTCTCCCCAGCGCCAGGCTTGTCAGTAACGTGATTCATACAGACGGTGGAGCTCTTAAACCAGCTATAATGACCCTGGAATATACAGCATTTGGACAGTTTCTGGCACACGATTTTACTGACACTCCCATGGAAAATGGTACGTTGAAAATGGCACATACTATCACTAGGTGCAACCTCGTTTAGTATTGATAGCATGATTTTTTGGCGTTAACATCCTTCTTTAAGCTGTATTATATTAACCTTGAGAGAACTTTGCATATGCTACCGAGATTCGAACTCAAGACCTTTGGTTGAAGGCGGTAACTGTCTTCAGTTAAGATGAAGCTGATCATTCTGGCGTGTTTCTTCTGTGGGTGATGGACCTTTCATTACAGATTTAAGCAATAAATATCATTTAATAAATGTACCGTAATGGTAAGAACCTCGCTCTGCTACCATTATGTTACGTACATATTATGTTAATAGGCAAATACTTAAACACGGCTTAGGAGGCACCACGCTCTGGAAACACGGAAAAGACTTGGCCGAGAACTATATTTCAGAAAACTTAACAATTTTGCTTGCTAAAACTATGTTTAGTGCAGCCCTCTATACGAGTGTCACACTAAGTATAAAAACGCCAGAAGATTTCCAGGAAATCCAAAATAGTAGGGTTTTACACAGGTATCAGTGACACGTGCAAAGAATGTGAGAGAAAATGGAGCATAATAGTTAAATTTTAATGATATTCATAGTAATACACGATGTATCTTTGAGATACACCAAAAGGGTTTTCAGCTAACTACTTTTTGTCTTTCTTTCATTCTGTACATTTTTTTTTTTTCATTTTTTTTTTTTTTTTGCCGTTCAATTTTTTCTAAAGCGCGTATTAAGCCTATCCCAGATCTAAGAATTCACGTTTTGTCTTGCACGACGGACATGAGCAAACAGAGAAAAGGATTTTCTCTATTAAAAAAACTCTCTCAACCCCACACATACGGATAGCTCGGAGCTTTTCTGAACATCGGAGAATGTACTTAACCCAAAAACACAACACTGTGGGATAATCACATTACATAATCAATATATAACACAAATGCACTAACTTTAAAAAAAGTCTAGATGTTTTCTAAAAGTCTAGACGATTCAGTGCCAATTAGCTATTGAATCCATTTCAAGTAATCACGCTCAACCTCATTTTGTTTACACAATGTCTTAATGGACGACAGATAGCTGCAAAATCTTGATAACAACATGATAATAAATTTCACAAATATCCTGAAAATAAATTCATCAGTTATTGAATTAAACTGTCAATTTTTGTAGAGATCTTCTGCCAGCTGACACCTATCTGACATAATAAACAAAATGTTCATAAATCTGCATGATAAGATGAGACACAGGATTAACTGGTTGTGTCATGCTGTTGGCTTTTTGAAAGCAACTGGTCTTTCTTTTGTTCGTTCATTTCTAACCCATGCAATTTCATAATATGACTTTAATCTGGAATGATTATTGTGTCATTTATTCTTTAAATATTAACAGTATTTTCGTTATATTGGGATAACACTTTTTTTAGTATGAACAGACTCTAGTGTCAGGTTTAAACGCAAAATCTCCATCCAACAACCACGCAATTCCTCTTTGGGACATAGGGCTATTATTCATCACTCTCAAATTATAAATTAGTTGAAATGTCTTCAAGCGCACCCAAACCAAAAAGAAGAAAGACAACAAAAACGAATCCTATCTTTGTTTTTTTGTTTTATTTTTCTTTATTTGGGATTGATGCTATTTGAAGACATCAAAACTGATGGATTCTAAACGAATTCCCTGTGGTATGAAACATCACAACCTTGTCCCCTAAGATATGATCCCTCGCAATGTGTTGTTTTCGGGATTTGCTCAACTACAAACGTTGTCTCCCTTCTAGCGTTCTAAATCATTACCTCCCTTCATCGCATACTTTTTTTTCCTGTCATTACAATATCAAAATCGTAGCTTTTGTGTATTTAACGTTATTTTTATTTAAAATAATTAATAATGACGAAAATCAAAATATTTATCGTTGTTAAAAATAATGCTAAGTTTATCGCTGTTAAGAATTATGCTAGGTTTACCATTTGCTGGTCACTTTGCTAAAGGGGGCATAACTCGTGCACCAGTCTCAATTGAACATTATAAATAACAGATATCGCTACAAAGAAACGATGTCATAACTGTGATTGCATTTCTCACCTTACGTCGATTTTATGTTCAGGTTTCATGGAGGCGAAGTTAGGTTGCTGTAATCAGACATTACGTACGTGAGTATATTTCTCCTATTCTTTCAAAGGGGGCAAAACTCTGAATAAATAAATTTATTTTATCTGTCTTCTTCATTGGTGGTTGGACGAATTAACAAATAAACCAAGTATACGTCTTGTCTAGTAAAAACATATTTTCATGGAATCCTTAAGTTTCATATTTAGATGTCAGACCCGCTTGAGCCACACTTAATTATTAATCGCAACGTTCTGCCTCACAAAAACGCCACATTTTCATAGCATTCGAAAGTCAACATTCAAATATAACCAGAAAAGATACAATTATTAACAAAGTTCAATACTAAAATATATTTATGCCGTTTGGAATATGTTTATATACATATATAACAGCATTTTCGTAATTTGTGGATAATGTTTTCTTAGCTTTAATAAAGTGTAGTTCAGGACATTTTTGTCGGTTGTCGCCCTTTCGGAAATCGGACCCACGATCCTCACGAAATCGGACCCACGATCCTCAATGTGAGGTGCCAACTTTGTTAGCAGTACATGCCGGCCACCTTGACTGTGAGAGTCGTATTTTGTGTGTTCAATTTCTGTGCGAGTATCAGTCTACAAAATGTTCTGAACTAAAATCTGTTCAAACTAAAACAAAACGTTAAATACTTATCAATTATTTCAGGAGACGATGTTTCAACATTCCTCTTCCGGACACGGACGTTTTCCGAGATTCTGGCCGAAAATGCTTCGGGTTTGTGCGGTCAACGGAAGGTACCGACATCGATTGTCAATTAGGTAAGTTACATTTGTCTTAAGTTAGATTGAATGTTTCATGGATTTTTTAAAATCGTGCTCAAGGGTATTTCACTTATTTGACGGCAGCGAACCCCAGCATTAACAGCCAATAGCACATCCATACTATCCTTGGTGTGTTGCTACTGTTGCAAAGTTGATTTATTTCCAGTGCCTATAGTAAAATAGTATATTAGGCGCTTTCGATTAGACGTTTTCGTTAGGTACGTGACACCGTTGAGAGTTACGAATTTTGTTCGCTTGATACATTCATGGAGTTTCGTTGAGTAAGTTGAGCAGTTGTCAACAAATTTTATTCGACTTGTACATTCGTGAAGGGAAAAAATCGAGTTTCGTAGTCTACGATTTGTTACCCGTTAAATCTGTTACATGATCAGAAAACATGGCTGGACTCAATGGAACTCACGAATTATTTACCGGTCAAGCACAATTCGTCGACAACGATCAAACTGTGCTTAACGAAAACATCAAGACCAATGCGCCTATTGACAATCAATGCCCGACAAACACTCATTAACCTACGAAAAATCTATTCGATTGACATATTTTCGTTAAGTACTTTTTTCTTCTGCGCAGTTATTTATGTGCTCCAGCCGAATGCCCTTATTGATACATTAGAAACAAACTGCTTCAAGCCATTGTGCGCTAAAATCAGACGAAACATCTTAAAGGCCCCCTAACCGTGAGATTACCTAATTTTGGCTCATAAACAAAAATCGACGAGTTTCTGTATTTTACCC
>JAVFBX010227042.1:0-11030 GCA_034783855.1 Mopalia kennerleyi | reverse complement strand
TTTGCTCCCCCCCCCCCCCCCCCCCTGCCATCCGCATGTAAAGCCATGCCTTCCCGTACACCCATACCTCTGGAGCTTGTTAATCTTTGTATCTCTGAAATATTAATTTGTAGACTGATGTATTCATTACCCATGCCGAATATCTTGTTAGCTATATTTTTAACTATGTTTTATACACCATATTAATGGTCATTACCTTCTCTCTAGATGTCCATAGGTTACCATAACACAACTCGAGATAAAGGTTTACTGAGAAACTTGTCTCTGGAAGTTATCTAGAACATAAGATGATTCGTCGATTTTAATTGATCTACATCCCTGTGCCAGTGTGATTGCTTTTAGACAAATATAGAAAAACTCTTTTCATAATGAATAGCGTTCCTGTGAAACGTGCAGATATTATTTACACATTACTTTTTAGTGTAGAATATAGCTGGCCGCTCGCTAGACAAAGTGTTTTCTCGGTCAGGTTTTATTGTGTGGCTTTCTATGTCAGTTTTTGGTGTTTGTTTTCGCACTATATTCCAACTTTGGCTCGTAAACTACTGACTGGATCATTTCCGCTTGGCGAAAACGACCTCTGTGTGGCGTTGCTGTGCAGTCCAGCCCCACCTACCCGACAATTCTTCTTCTTTATTACACTATGCGGTGCTACAAATCCTGTTTTATGCATAGTTTTGAGAACAAAAATACTCATGGATAAGTAATAAAATTCTCAGACGGAATTGAGTGAAATGTAACCCCTTACACTGCTTGAACAGACATTGAAAAGGTCCCATGATTATATCTGTCAATATATTTCTTCATGTTCACAGTATGAGCAAGGGCAAATTGAAAATTACGCAATTATAGCTCTATATTCGTTTGCGCAATTCATAGTTGCAACAGTAGGAAATTTTAATTTAAGCTATGTATGTATTTTGACGTTCACAACAAATACTAGCTTGAAAGTGTGAAATATCCAATAGCGGTCATATAAGTGGAATGGGATTTGGCGATATGCAATAAGATCCGCCGTGGCAAGCGTCACCAGACTGTTTTGGCAAATTTGGTGCAATGAAATCTCATCCGTTGTCACTACACAATGATTTGAAGTTTATCGATGGTGCTTCGAAACAAACAGTATTGAGGTAAAGTCAAACTTCAAAATTCAATGCCATACTTTATGAAAGTATGCTGATTTGCGATTCCGCTTTTTCAAAAGCTACGAAAAATGCGTTCGTAAAATCGCTTGTCTTTCAGCTTTCTAATCGGTGGAATGCGGTGTTATGTATGAACTGCTTACACTTATTCTACTAAATACACCCCGACCATGAGATCGTCTTTATTTGAGGGCTGTGTAGGGATTACCTTGCATGTTTGTTTTGTAAGTTGAACCACAGAACTACAACTTGCGCAATACCCCTCACGCAACGGTTAGTACGCTGTCTTGACCTGGAGAATACCCAGTGTCAGGGTGTTCTTTTACCCCTCCGATCCTTCCTCTCCCGTCACAGGATTAATAAAATGTATTAAGCTATTTGTTTTTACTGTTTAATCCAGCAATATTTCGTTGAAGATAAGTAGAGCATATTTTATGCGGACCCACATTGCTGCTCTCTCAGATTTTCGGTGTATTTTCAAATAATAATAATTAAAACATATAAATGAGTTAAGTATATACACGCCGCACCGGTTGGTGATAGCTTGCTGACGGGTTGATTTGGCTGGTATGTGGGTTATGGCATACAGCATGATTGGTTCATAAAAGCAATGTCTGTTCAACAATCCATATCTCATTTTCAATATGGGGAAAATATATCTATAGGCCTATTTTTTAACACATTGATTGCATTTTTATTATGAAATGTTGATGCGAGTACGTGATAATAATTTGTAATTTATTATTTTTTTGTTCGATTTTTAAAAAAAATCAACGATAAATACCGATCGTTTGTTTGAATGGTGTATAACGCCGTAAGTATGGTAAGTTCGCTCACATGACGGCGTGCCAGTCCAAATGGTGAAGGAAACCACCATACACGCCTCTGGTAACAAGCAAAGACAAAACAGGACAGTCTCCGGACTCAATGCAAAGACATCACAAACACATCGGCTTCATGTCGCCCCTTAGCTCTTCGAGTACCAGGGCAACATGAGACTCCCTCTCAACCCGCCGTGATATCGCGCGATTGGTTTTTAGAGGCATCTTGATTTATATGCTGTCTGTCCGGTCTTCTACAATGCAACTTACATGTAGTTGTATAAGTGAAAGTAACATTGCGTATGAATTTTAAAATATCAATAAATCAATTACAATTTGTGTTATATATTATAAGCAGAAGGTTTGGGGATTTAACCTGTGTAGGCTAACCACGTGTATTACCCGGATATAAATAAAACTTTTTTATTATTCTCTATATGAAAGGCCTATATACTTTATGATAGATACAGATCCGTTTTAATTTTAATGCGTGAGAAATCAACTGTTTGTCACGCGCTGGCATGCTATATATAGGGCAGCTTGATCTACTTTTCCAAATTCCTGTATGTTTACCATATCACCTTTCTCCCGTCCAGTCGAGGTATCACATGCAGACCGCGGAAGCTAGGAGTGACAGTCAGATACAAGTGAATTGATCGTTTGATTTGGGTTTGATGTGGTACTAACATGTGGTACTTTCGCTTCATAATGACCAATCTATTTTCAGAAAACTTCCCTTCTGTAGCTTTGGTAAATACGTTCTCGCGTTACTTGTCATGTATAGGCAGTCAGCAAACGCGTTATCTTCAACGTTACGTGATGTGTGTTTACCTTGTATAGATGTTAATAAAGCCACTGGTGTACCTGAATGTATCGTCACTACACTCGACCCTGATAGAAGTATAAATACGCGCATTTTGATCGCCGGAAACGTATGATTACTACTCCCGATCCATAATTAAAGGGAAAGACAACTGTTTTTCGACCTAAACTTATTATTTTTATTACATATTTAAAAAAAACCCATCTGTATTGCACTTTCATTCGAGTAAGCATAGCCATTAATTAGTTAATTTAACAGGCTGGACTGACGTCATTGTCGGTCACCAGTGAGTCCGTTTGCTGATGGAAGTATTGGAAGGCATCTGTAACAACACGGCGAAAACGCAAGCTTGGTCATCCAAGCTCAGTGTTAATCTGTTGTATATATATATATATATCAAAATAGCTCTAAGTAACACAGACGTTTAGCATGTTTTTAGCTGAAATACGGTTTTTAGTACCAGGTTGATGTATACAAGCGGTTGTTTGTTGTTATTGTTTCGTTTGGGGACGGAACCCTGACTTCGGCTTTAAATGAAAGCATCCACAACTGTCGGCAATAGGAGACAGTCACGACTAGATGATATTAACACCGTGTTTCGGAACAATGACGTCAGTTCCGCTTTTAAATTAACGGCTAGGCTATTTCAATTGCAAGTGCAGTACAGATGGCTGTCTTTAAAGATATGCAATAAAAATAATAAGTTTAGGTCTAAAAACGGTTGTCTTAACCTTTAAATCTAACCAATTCCATACGGCCTTAGAATAAGCAAATCTAGCTCAGGAGTACATTATATTCTGAACAAAGAACAGATAAATTGCTGGAAATCTGTTAATAACACGGATTATGTTTAAGAGAATTAACAAAAAATGCATGTTACAATTCCTTTTTAGAGATACCAACCACATTTATCTACTCTTAAATCCCGAAATTGTTCCATTAATTTTTACCCACACTGCACAATTCCAAATTTTTAAGCAGCTTGATTTTTTCGTAACTGGGGCTAAAAACACTGCTCAACATCGTGGCAGGATAGAGATGTCGTGGGTTTATTCCCAAGTTCCCAGTCTGCGTTGAAAGGCTAGCTGATACTTGATGGTTACAAAATTTCCAGTCCACCATGTTGTAACCATCAAGTGGTTTATAAATATATGTAATATATATGGAAAAAATATTCAACCAGACGGATTAAATACAAATACAAATCCAAAATATTGTAATTGTATACAATGTAAACAACGGTAATGGCATAAACCTGTAATATATTGGAGGGACACTCATTATGAAAAAAGACCAAAACTCTTTATTGTTAATGTTGTATCAGTGTGGTCGTTATGTAAGGGAAATGAATGTTAGCATGACAATCAATCAATCAAACAATCAACCAATGAATCAATTAACCAAATAATTCACCAATCAATAAACAGATCAATTAATCAACAAATCGATCAATTGATCAGTCAATCGATCAATCGTTTTACCAAGTAACCAGCCAATCAATTAGTCAATCAACCAATATATCAATTGATCAACCAACCAATCAATCAATCAATTAATATGATTTTTTTTACAGTTCCAAGGTCATCCTGTACATCCATCAAAAGGCATGTTGGTAAGACTTAAAGGTCTTCCCAAATGGTTGATACCTAGAAAACTTATCAAAATAATTCACTGCCCACTGGACGATTTTCAATTTGTTTCATTAAAAAAATCGGCGAGCTTATGGAGAAATTGGGATTCAAACATGTAACATTTATTAGCACATAGAGCTCAGCGATAACCGGTGACGTCACAAGGGGAAAAGAACACGTGACTAGTATCTATAGAAAACACCGCCGCCATTTTATTATTCTCCAGATTTTTTTCTAAACTGTCCAGTCTTAGAAACGAATCGTTTATCTCCTGTACAGACTCGGCATTATCCGACTCGGATTGTTCCATAGGGAATTTCCCCCTGCTTACGTCACAGCTTGAATAACTTGTTTGTAAAGTTGCAGGTTTGTAAGTGAATACTTTTTTAAAATTAGTTGGCAATTTTATCTTTGGAATTGAGTCACTTTAAATCTGATTTAAAACTCATTTGGGAAGACCTTTAACTATGGCATAAAACCCCAAGCCATAAAAGATAAGAAAGCTGTTTTCCATTGCTAGTTCAAAGCATGAAATGGGACATCGGACAATTTTCCGACCATTTCACTGATTTGTCCCGAGCAAACCTTACCGTGGTCGGTCATATTGTCTGTGCAAACTTACTTATTGTCAAATATTTTTATTAAACTAATCGCCGGTATGTATCCACAGATCCATAAAAGGACTTCGTAAGTAATTATTTATTGATTCCATCTCAGGGAAAACACGGTAGTGCTCCGATGTTGAGGAAATCTAGCGCTTTTATTGGATAAAAATACAATGAAGATGATTAGGTTATGAAAGGCCTTAACCTTGGAGCGGGGCATGTGTTAAAAATACAGCCAAACCTCAGCTTTGTTGCCTTTTCATTGGCGAATAGTCATAATACTCATTGACTGGAAAAATCAATAATTTCTGGTTACGTCAGTAAAGTCTGAATTCCCCAGATTGGAGATAAGATTTCCAAATAAATTGAGATAATGTTTAGCATTTATGTTGAAAAAATCCACTAATACTATGCATTATGAAATCAAATAGTCTATTTGAATGTTTCTTAAATTCCTCGTTGAATGTCCGTTCCACACGAGTGTGTGAAATCTAGCTTTTCCTCTACTATGGCAACACATTGATATCCTTTGACCTATTGGTTGCGAACACGTGAACTGAAAAGAGTGTAGTGATGTTGATGACTGGGATAAGCGATAAGTGAATCATCATAACTTTCAATTTTTTTTACCAGTTTACGAGTTACTGTAATGTAGCTACTAGTTCAATAAGTTTTCACATTAAACAAACGATCTGATAATATAAACAGTGTTAATGTGCTTGGACATTTTGTCCAATCAATTTTAAAACCTTATTTCATGCTTGGTAGTTCCACAGAAACACTGCGTAATTAAATTGGAATAACCTGGCATCTGACGTTAATAACCCCTCAATGATCAGGTTTTTTCTGTGTAATCATGAATTCTAGTCTTGTTACTCTTCACCTTATCCTGGTCATGTAATAGACAACATTTGGTCCTGGTACATTCTTGATTGATTGAAGTGTGGACTGAACTAAGTACAACAGCTTGACCCGTGTATAAATAGCCCTCATACTGTGTCTGTAGTCCATCCAGGTCGGTCACATTTTTCAGTTACAGACCCTGACACAGATACTTAAGGATGTGTCTTCTATATTAATATCATATTGTACAGGTCTATGGTTCTGCCGACACATATAATTGTCAACAGACATTGTTGTTTTAACTATATATATAAGTTTTTGAGCAATGAATATATGTTTGGGACATAAATGTACATTATAATTGATGACAATTTATTGTGGTCTTCAAGTATTGAAGCGACCTGCGGCCGTGGTGTAGTGGTTAGCGAGTGCAGGATCGAGTCCGTCTGTCGATCCTCAGGTATATGAGTGAGTCACAAGATGTGGCTGTGGCAATCCCGGGGTGGGTTTTATGAGGTTTCCTCTCGGTTTTCCACCATAATAGGGCAAGGAACTGTGTGAAGTGGACAATCCGTCATATAAGTGAAATACCCTTGAGTACGATGTTAAACTCCAAACAAACCTACAAACAAACAAACTATTGCAACAGCTGTTGACTGAAACCAATTCACAAAGCTTGTCAGTGACCGTGGTATGGCTTTATTTTGTATCACTTTCTAAAAAAATAATTATAAGAAAATGACATGGAGTGATGATTATATGAATAATCAGTGCAAAACACAAGAGCAAGGAATCATTCATTCAGTTACCTGTCGTTATAATCAGTTTTTAATCAATTAATGTAATCCCAAAATAACTAATTTAACATACAGTTAATACAGTTAAGCAAGATAAAAAAGTTTAAACGACTACAAATAAAGCCATTTATTAATGCATATAAAAACTGGTTATTGAAAAATGTTTACGGCACGTTTAAATCGGTTATGCCGAAAACAATAATTTGTTCAAACAGCCATGCTGGGCATTTAGCTATCTACTATTCTGTCCGGTGATGCGTTTGTCCATACTTTCATTACTGTTTAACAATTATTAGATTGATATAGATCTACATCTACATCCATATTGTTAACTTGCTCATGATCAATGTAAAGCTTTTGTAATTGCAGGTCATTTGTCCAAATACATATTACAATCATGAATGTACATACATTTGCAACTTTGTTCTAGTTGTCACAAGAGTTCTTCCTTATTTTCCACTGTATTTAATAAAGAAACGGTGTGAAAAGGCCATATAAGTGAAACACTATTGAGTAGGAGGCTAAACCCAATCTAATAATGACACATGTAGCAAAACAAATTAGAAATGATAATTTGCAAATAACTTCAACACATCTCTTTAAAACAGTCTTACTTTATTGTTGCCATCTATAACTGCCAGTGCTTCTTTTATTCTGGTTTGTGGTCATGGGAGAAATGTTTTCCCCTGTAGCTCTCAGAGCTGCTCTGTTGTGATGTGTTAAATGCACACCTAATTCTTGTGATAAGCCTGTTTTGTCACCAGGGGGTTTTGTGCCTGTTGAGGGTGGTTTTCAACTCCCTTTGGGCTGGCCCACTATGATGGACCGATATTACCAAGTACTCCATTAAATCTCGAGCAGCCGGACATTAATTCTGGTGTGAATAGTCATTTCCGGATCAGGGAGACTTATTACTTGCTAATTCGTAGGCAGACATGTCTTTAATTGGTCCATCCTCTCGTAGTATTAGTCAGAAATCAAGAAGAGGGTGTCTCGAATCATCATTTTTACAGAAATAGGGTGTCTCATTTGACTTTTACTCCTATCTTTCACATATTTAATTTGGCTGAATTTGACACCCCTCTGGCTAAGACTATGCTTCCTCTTGCTATTTTAAAAAGTTGTTTTCTTAATTGTCATTTCTTTTTGTCATAAGTGTAAATATTATCAGTATTATGTTCAAAAGGTACATATAGTTAATTAGCTGTTATTTCTGTCTCCATTTTCTTTAGCAGTAGCCCAGAGAGTGAACCTATTTCAACTCCCCCTGGTCCCTCTGACATTAATCCTTGTCACCATAACAACAGATTTTATGTAAGTATATGACCCATTCTTCCAAAATGGCTTCCCCAGATCTGTATGTCCATATCTGTTACCGCACATGTTATGATCATCACTCAAAAAATGTGAAGCTAATTGGAGCATGTAGCACATGTTAATTTCTATTAAATTTTAATAACCCAGTGTAATTCAAAGTGCATTTAAAATTTAACCACTTTATTTTTAAACTGCCATTTTGCAAATTAACCTGATTAAACCCAGAATTTATTTAACAAAATATAATAATAATAAAACTTTATGTGCTTCACAGAGATGTGCTTAAAAGTTTTTGAGTATAAAACGCAAATGGTGGCTTTGTATGAACATGTGTGTACCATGCCAAAGTCAGAACATTGGGATACAGCAAAAAGTTAGCTCATACTGTAAATCATAAGACTGTCCAACAAAGTAAAATAACCTTTAAAGAACGGGGTGAAACTCTAATGCAAGGAACTAAGTCAAATAACCTTAAGAACGAGGTGAAACTCTTATGCAAGGAACTAAGTTAAATAACATTAAGAACGGGGTGAAACTCTAATGCAAGGAACTAAGTCAAATAACCTTAAGAACGGGGTGAAACGTTTCAATTTCCACTATCTTCCATTCTCTGTTGTCCCTGATATTACAACTTACAAGTGGTTTCTTTCATCTGTACTTCCTATGGAAGAAAGGGAACTTTTTAGCAATGTAAAACCCCAATCAAACATCCAGTTAAGTTTAGTGGGATATTTCAGGATGAGTTTTCCCGCCCAGTAGAAGCCAAATCCTCACCACCTGTTCCTTTCCGTATAGCCAAAGCTCTGGATCCCGAGATTTACAGAAACGTGGAATTGGATATTTGGCTTGAAGCCAAGAAAGGTGAGTGTGTAACAAACGTTAAATATATTCTTAGCTTAGAAAACATTAATGAGAATATTATGTGTGATGTGATATGATACTTGCATATAAACAAATGTTGAAATAAATAGATAAATTAACACAATACCAACTACCCAGTGTATGGCCAAATCTTCATATGGTGATTGGGATCTCCACTGTGTCCAGGTTTTATAAAATGCAATGGTCGTAACTGTCAGTATTGGGTTTTTTTTGTATCAGATTCGTCTGTCGACCCTCAGATATATGAGTGTGTCACAAGATGTGGCTCCGGCAATCGCAGGGGTGGTTTTTATGAGGTTTCCTTTCGGTTTTCCGTCGTAATAAGGCAAGGTGCAGTGTGAAGTGGACAATCTGTCATCATATAAGTGAAATAGCCTTGAGTACGACGTTAAACCCCAATCAAGCAAACAAACAAAAAATGTCCATTGTCATGTATGTGTTGTTCCTCTAAGGGTTTCTGTAAGTCAGTCTTGTAGATAACCGCTTTGATTAATTGTTGGTTGTGAGCATATGGAATCATAGATTCATACATGTCATAAACCCATGCCACAACGAAGCGAAATGGAGGTTTTATTGACAGATGTCTTTGTATTGTGTCCTGTGATTGCATGGTCGTGTCTTTATTTGTTGCCTTGTTGTGTCTTTATTTGTTGCCTGTTGTGTCTTTATTTGTTGCCTGTTGTATCTAGTGTGGTTTCAATCACCCATTGAGCTTGCACGCCTTCATTTTAGTGAAACAGTCTTAAGTACACAATTAAACCCCACTCAAAGAAACTGAAAAGATGTTTAATAATGTTGATGAAAGGTTTATTGGGGATTTTTCTATTAGCAGAGCAACATCAGAGAGAGTTAGAACAAGGATACGATCTTCATTTCACCCCTGGAGATAAATGTCAGGTCAGTGAAAAGTTACTGTAACATTTTAGCAACCAAGAAACCCTATTTGGGTCTTTGAAAATCTTTATTATTACCAGCCATAAGATGACATGCTACATATAGTCTTACCATGTTCCCTCCGTCATTCCACAATAAGTCTGATCTCTTGAAAAAAATTTAAGATCCTTTTTAAGATTCTATTATTAGGTAAGCAGTTACATACATGTAGGACCTAGGTAAAGATCATATTTACATTTTGTTGAGCTGCCTGCATTTTAACCAGAGTTACATCCCTTGGTGACAATATGATCTATATTCTGTATGTTTGTAGGGGGGTGGTGGTGTATCTAAAAAATATAAAGAAATTGATAATTATTTTAAATATTCAGCTGGAAATAATGTAAATGATGTGTTTGTGTTGTTTCATACTTCTAATAGCCTTGAATTCCTCACTCATGATGACCAACATCTGGTGAGTGAACAAATAAAGGCGCAAAAACAATATTTTAGATCTAATTGCCACACTTGCCTCCACGCCTGGAAAATCATGCGACCGTGGGTCGCATGAAATCCTACATCTGGTGAGAAATTTAAAAAATAAAAAAATAAAAAATTTTTTTTAAAAATTTTGTTTATTATAATTTTTATAAAAGTCAATTCAATATTGATGCCAAACCTAAAAAAGTTAAATTTATTGCATAAAAGTTAAACCTATAGTACATAATGTTTAAGATTTTTGTCGAATCATTATCACCGTATGTCACGTAGAATCTGGTGATAAATATTTAACCTGAAAATTAGTGGTCGCAAGAAATTTTACATTTTTTCCAGGGGTGCTTGCCTCTAATTTTCACTTGTAAGTCCTATTGAATCATACCAAAGGTTACCTTTGTGTTTCATTGATATGCACTTGCAGTTGAGGGCCTTGATCATTAGGGCTATCACGATGCGGATCTGACCTTTTTTCGACTTTTTTTTATTTGATTCTTAACTATTTTTTTTGATTTTGGTTCTTCCGATTCAATTCAGTGATTCAAAGTACATGTAGCAGCCTAAAGATATGTGTCAGTACCCCTATACAACGTATGTGATACTATACAAAATGGTGTTCTCTCAGTGATTGGTGGTAATACCCAGTAATACATTATGTGCACTATGCCTCAATAGTTTAACCCACTTAAATTCATTCCGTAGCTGTCGATGTCAATCCAAGAAAAGCTGAATTTACTGCATATAAGATGAAACTTGTTAGACATTTGCAGTTGAAGGTGGACTAAGAAACAACCCAGATAA
>JAVFBX010227031.1:0-11030 GCA_034783855.1 Mopalia kennerleyi | reverse complement strand
TTTGTCTTAGGCATAAACAAAAAAGGGCTGTGTTTCCTCTAACGGCCTGAAAAAAATTGAGCTAGGCAGGCAGGAATTTTTTTTTATTTTGTCAATTTTTTTTTTTTTTGCATACGTTGTACAATACAATAGATATTAAAGAAAACTGATACAGATGCTTGCATGACCGAAAAACATTACAAGCAACGATTTTGCTGTCAAAATATACCAATTTAGAAAAAAAAATTAAAATAATTTTTCAAAAACAATAAGTAATGACTAATTTTAATAGTTTCTTTTCAGTGTAAAAATGATCTGGATCAGATCAAATTCCATTATAAAACAGCATTGTTACAATAAACCCCACACTGCCCATAGTAATTCAAGTGAGGAAGTTTTACAAAGTACAATTCAATATTAAAACAAAAAACCATATGCATTCAAAAACACTGATAACAATATATTTTGGATACAATGTCTAGAAGAATCTGGTCGCCCCGACCAGCCAAAACCTGGTCGACCCCCCTTCGACCAGCAAAAACCTCGTAAAAAAAACCTGGTCGAAAACTGTGACCAGCAAAAACCTGGTCGCTCCCCGTCAGATAGAAGGCCCGACCAGATTTTTCCTGGTCAAAAGAAAGGGTCAACCTTATAAAACCTGGTCACTTTTTTGACCAGGTTTTTCCTGGTCGCTGGACAAGTAGAATTTGAAGAGCGACCAGATTTTTCCTGGTCAAAATATTTTGAGGCCATAGAAAACCTGGTTAATTTTTTTAACAGTTTTTTTCTGGTTGCTGGTATAAGTAGAATTTGGAGATCGACCTGGTTTTTTCCTGGTCTAAGTTAATTATGTCAACAATAGAAAAGTCACTTTTTAACTAGGGTTTTCTTGGTCGTTGGTATATAGGTAAGATTTGAAGAGTTACCAGGTTTTTTATATTATAAAATGTTGTGAATTAGACAAATTACCTGTGACTTGTACTACCAAGGAATACAAATCATAGCTCAAAAATGCTCAACACATATGATGCTAACTACCTGGCCCCTACAGTTCTTTGACGTTATGTACATTCCATTCGAAATCCGAATACATGGGCGACAAAGGTTTTTGTCTTTTGGGTCAAAATGTTACATAGGCCAAATAAATCTTGTTCACTTTTTTAAAAAAACTCTTTATAAGCCCACACCTTTTCCATGTTATTTTAATTTCATTGCATATAGAACCTGCTGTTGAGTTATTCGCATCTAAACTCAATCGACAATTAAACAAATATGTATCTTACAGGCCCGATCCTGGTGCCATGGCTGTCGACGCGTTTTCCCTGAATTGGGCTGATTTTAATATGTCCTATATTTTTTCTCCTTTCAGTGTTATGC
The DNA here is from genome assembly GCA_034783855.1 of Mopalia kennerleyi. Classification (NCBI taxonomy): domain Eukaryota; kingdom Metazoa; phylum Mollusca; class Polyplacophora; order Chitonida; family Mopaliidae; genus Mopalia; species Mopalia kennerleyi. The sequence continues at coordinate 9,674 of JAVFBX010227031.1, read as the reverse complement.
CACTGGTTCTGCAGAAACTTCGCTCCGACCAAGCGATGGCTTTGATGGTGTACCCAGACTGGCCCACTCAAGTCTGGTACCCAGTCCAGGAGAAAATGTTAATCAGAGCTAGAGTACTAGAAACTGCCACAGCAGATAGATGCTGCTACGCCCCGGACACCCGAACAGGTACCATCCTATTTACCAAAGGCTCCGTCTCTAGGACTAGGACGGCTTCAACTTCCTCAGCCTGGGCTCGAGGTTTCTCTGTTGATAATATACTACAGTGTGGGGGATGGTCAAATGAAAACAAGTTCACAAAGTTTTACAAGAGAAATGTTTCAGTAACTAGAGATGAAGGGCTTTTGTAGACATAATTTATATCCTAACATTAGGTTAGTCCTAACTGTAATTTTGGACATTGAGTGGTTACTCTACCATTCTTATGTTGGCTGATTACGCCTGGTTGCTAATTCATGCATTGCTATATACTTAATGAATGATAATTATTGTGCTTTCCCTTACATTTGAGAGAGATTACCTGAATGGTAAACGTGGTAATTTAATAGATCACGTATTAAAGTTTCAGTTCATTTTTGTTTCTGAATTTGTTTGACTATACAATCTGTTGCATCCGAACAAGGGTATGATAAACGTGTCCATGGCGCTTTCAAATTTCACATGGTCTCGTAGTGACGTCACTACCGTGAGGTAGAATTTACAAATTAAACGAGACTTACATGTAAGTTGAAGTTTGACTTGAATTCTACCGAAAGGAAGTAAGGAACGGAGAGATCATGTGCCCGCCCAAACTCCCAACCCATATGGATCAACTTACGGGCCATTGTCACTGTGTTCACGAAGGTAGGCCTACATATATATATTTATATATATAGGCCTACCTCCAACTGTTCAAGTCTGAAGGTTACTGCTCGCATACGCTCTCTCACATGATCTAGCACAGATTGAAAATATTATCCGGGTGGATAAAATTCTGCGCGACTTCCAAACGTCATGTCGCGCAGTGCATTGTGGGTAAAAGAGTCCGCCATTGTCGACTTGAAACAAATCTTTGGGCAGCGCGAGTTTAGACTGGATATATTAACCACAAGTCGAGTCAGGAGCTGAAATTATTGGTATACATTCCTTATACGGAATCCACCCCAGGCCTTAATAGTCCTACGGCGTAGCGGTATGTAATCAACAACATACCGGTGCGTATAAACTAAGTTAGTGTTTATCCCAAAGTTCCCAGTCTGCGTTGAAACGCTAGACACAACTTGGTGGTTATCGAATGGGCCTACCCCATTAAGGATATACATTATGTGGAAGCCGTCGCCACACGATCACCAAGCTGTGAATTCTCCTTGTTTCGGTGGTGTGGCACCGGCTGCCGAATCGTGGAGGTCACCTGAAGTAAAAGTAAATGTAAATCGACGTATTCAGTAGCAATGTTCTTGTGCAATTGATATGGAATTGGAATTTGTTTTATGGTGTTAATATACCTGACATGTGGACAACTAGGTGAAGTTTTCCACCCTATGTAAGCATAGAACAGTGTGAAATGTGAGATTGTGACAAAAGAAATCGGATCTGTGTCCACATAAAATGAAATAAAATAGTATAATTATATTCATTTTAAATCGGATGGGCTTTGTTATGTCACTTGATTTTGAAACTCGGTCGATGGCAACAGGAAGCATCCTCGAATGCCACGCTCTTAATTGATTAATGAAAATCACCGCTTGCTTATACTACCATTCTAATCTGTAATATGCACAAAACACTGCATTGGGCTTTCGACAATTATGAAACAAGATGTTGAAATCCATATCTATTTTGTTATATTTAATATATTTTCGTGTTATACCGTTCTGTACATTTCTTTGTATTTCCTGTCAGCTTCACGAACTTTAAGCAGGCGACTGTTTGAGTGGACTGTAAATTCTTCATATTTGAGACGAGGGTTGATCTCACGAATGGTGTTCCTAAGATACGTCCACAGCTGTCCGTAGATTCCCTGACCCTGAAGATCTTCCCGAACTCGGCTTCCTTTAGTTGACATCGTTGTGCCTCTGTTTATGATAAACGCTCCGGCGAACGCTACCTACAATGTAGAATCAGGCCAACGTTTCATACATTAAAGGAGAAGGCACGCGATTTTACAGTGGGTTTTGGTCGTTTTTAAATACAGTTTTAGTAACATAACAGCCCTCAGATTAAGGAACTAATTAAAATTTAGTCAGTTATTAAACTATTACAAACCGGAAGTAACATACATGGTGCATCTGACTCACAACATATCGTATGCTATTGCATTGTTAAACGTATGAATATGTCCTTTCTGACAGAAATTATGCCTGCTTGCGTAGTCCCTGGATGTGAGAATTATGAAATTGGTTATTGCAAAAAGAATCACGTTTCATTGTTTCCTGAGAGATTCTGTTTTATGGCAGTGGCTGGTAAAAATCAGAAACAAATATTTGCCAGTAAATGCATCATTTGGCAGGTTAAAGAACTTGAGAGTGTGTGTTACACGTTTTGTGCCATCCGATTATGAGAAGGAGCTTCATCACGAATTGGCCGAGCTTACAAAATTAGGTTTAAAAAGAATGTTGTATATTTCGTGTGTGTTTCCATATTGCTCAGACAAAAGGCTCGGAAAGTGCTATCGCGAAGCGCGAGGTGCGTCGACGCCAGACAGAAAGAAGGCAGTGCAGTTTTGTCTCGGGCCCAGCGAGTCAACGGACGAAAGACGCTGAGCTTTTCACTGATCCCCGGCCCAGTATCAGTAAAAGTAGCCCAGAAAATAGCCTAAACTGAGTACTGATATGGAAAGTTTTAGTTCCCCATTCATGCTTACACCTCTTGAATTAAGATTTCCTTTCCTTTTTGTATTTATTTTTACGTTTTCAGATCATAAGATCTTAAACTTCAGGTCATTACAACGTGCCAATGCTTGTCTGCCGTGCTGCTATGCCTACATTTTAAATGTATAACAGGGATATATAAGTATTTGCATCTAGGCCTTCACACTACCGTATCTGCCGTTCTTTAACTTTAATCTTTCTTCCTGGCTTCTAGTTCTTCCTTAGAATAATTTGGTACAAACCTGTACGGTAATATTTCTGCCCGATAAAAAAATTCTGAGAAGAACTGGACTCGGATATGATAGATTTATCGTAGCTATAGCATAAGAAATAATGTAATTATTGCGTGTCTCATGCTTCACGTACGTCACTTCCGGTTTGTAAAATTCTAATTACGGGCGTAATATTATTTACTTTCTTAATCTGAGGGCTGTTATGTTACTAAAATACTGTGATAAAACAACCAAAAGCCACTGTAAAATCGCGTGCCTTCTCCTTTAAATCTATCAAATGGTTAAGTGCCAAGGTTCAGTGCATTGTACAGAAAGGGGAATAACTTCTGTTATATCCATTCATTTAATCTGAAGAGTTACTGCCCTTGGAATTGGCTTTTTGTTATAAAGACTATAATCATAAACACCTAGGAATAGGGCTACAAATATTCAAAAAAAATTGAATAAAATAAATAAGATGGGAAGATTGTTTTGTTTTAACTGGCTATCATGTGAGTGGTAAACTAGTACACCTGATGAAAACTGACATAAAGGCATTTTAATTTTATGTGCAAAGTGAATGCAGTGTTGACATCTTACAGACTTCTAACCTATTCCTAGTATGTATAAACAATCCACTGAGAGAAAAAAAGTTGATAGTAAGTGTTGAAATTATAAAATCATTTTGACATTGATAACAATATAAAGCCTCTACAGTTAAATGAGATCATGAAGGCATAAGTAAACGACAAAAAAGTTGAGAAATTGAACAAAAGAAAGAAAAAAAACAACATCAGCACATAAAACTCATGTATGTGAAAGTGAACAAAGTTTTTATAACTACACATGTATCTACTTTTTTCTTTTCTTTTGTATGTCAAGTTTTTGTGGTTGACTTGTGAGAAACAAGAGAGAACACACTTTAACCTGTACAGCTGTGTGTTGTACATGTAGGTCAAAAGTAGGGAAAATTGGAGACCTTTAGAGTTATACTCATACATATAGAACAAATGAGTAATTCTTATGAATGCTTGCTTTGCTGTAACGAGTTCTGAAAATTAGCATTTACACCGTTTAAAGAAATATTGTTTTCTGCATTCTTAGTTTATACAACATGTACATATTAAGTGGTGTCTTAAGGCCCTCGTCCCTTTCCACACGACTCCTATCTCTGGCTCTGGTACAATCTGTCTGTATGACGATGGCCTTTCAATAAACACCCATCAATTTATCTGACACTTGTTTTAAAGAGGATTGATGGGGATGATTTTTTAATATGGAAACTCAAGAATATTAAAACTAATTTTAAAAAAAAGAAAGAAAGAAACTCTTTACAAAAAAGAAAATGTGTAATGAAATATAATTCAGTGAATATAAATATGATATATTTCAGTATTTATCAATCAATTTACATTGTACTCTAAAGTGATATTGTCAAAAGATATAAAATTGAACAACAATTTTACTATAAAGTGGCAGTGGACAAGGAGATGTGCTGGGCCCTGTGTTCTTTGAGAGGAGTTAACAAGCCAACACATACCTTCTCCAGAAACATGTGGTTGTTTTTTACTTTGATCAACTATACAATCATGTACATGTATACATGACCTACATAAACTGTTAATGTTATTTTTCCATCTAAAACTTGTGAATGAAGTTAGAGTACAGGAAGGCAGTTTGTCTTAAATAGCCCAAGTCTGATGTTAAACCCCTATAGAACAAATTTAAGACATGGTTATTATGGGTTGATATTTTTTAATTGATATTTCCTCTCTCATAGGCAGTCTGTCCTATAACACTATTATATACATGTAGTATAATACTATTAATAACCAGAAGGTAAATTAATACTTTATTAGGCTTGTAGATCGGCCGTGTGATGTATATTGTACATTGCTGTTAATAGACCAGTATTTTCACTGATCTTTTAGTATGGCATTAATTTTGCTTTATTGTGGAGTTCTAGGACTTTTAGTAAACTAGAAGTTTGTTATCTTTGAGCTTTGAATGTGAGGTTTAAATTGTTGGAAAAAACTCTTTTGTACCTGGAAATGGAATTAATCCTGTTGTATTTTACATGTGTTTGACAGGCACCGTCTTTTTATGAGTGAAATTGCCTTAAGTAGGACCACTGCAAACAAACCTGTGTATAAGTCTGCTCTCTTTCCTTATACACCTGTGTAATACCTGCTATTTCTATCCTACAAATATCCACTTGATGGGTACATGTATTCGAATGTTAATAGGGTTATATTTAGATGAATAATACATTAAAAATTTCATTCATGTAGTAACCTTATCAGACGAAATCATGATATGCAAATAGGTTCTTGTCTAGAAATTGATACTTTATCACTAAATATTTTATTTTGTTTTAATTTTTAAAAACAATTTAGCTGTAAAATGATTGGGTTTTCCCACCCTCACACACACCTTCCCATGCCCCTTCCCCTTGTAAAAAACCCAGTTAGATTCCACATCATTTTATTAAGATTGTCTTGTGATTCATCATATTTTTTAGGAACTGTACGGTATTTGGCCAACAAAATACACCGTAAAATAAAAACATTATTTGTCAAAAACAATGTGAACAAAGGGCTTTCTTGTTTTCAAATGAATGTAAAGATGTTAACCGAATCAATTACATTATTAAAGTTGTTAGAATGTTTGGAGTAACTTTAAGTTGTTAGAATGTTTGGAGTAGCTTTAAGTTGTTAGAATGTTTGGAGTAACTTTAAGTTGTTAGAATGTTTGGAGTAGCTTTAAGAAGGTGTTTGTAACAAGAGTTCACCAACTTCAGGTACTATTTGAAAAGGAGACTGTATTCATGTCATATTTGATAGCAGTGTGAGTACCTTATTAAATAATGTTTCTATGAACATGTACTGTAGATAAAAGTGTTAAACGTTAAAGATATACACATGAACATGAACATACATGTATATATATAAAATTTTAGAGTATTTCAATTTCCTGCAAGTGTGGCTGACTGCCCATGAAAATGTGGGCAGGAATTTGTGATCAGATAACAGAGTTAGCTCATTACATGCATGCACTGATTGGCAGAGTTTGAAAAACCAGCTCAAGTAGACTGTGATCTTAATGGGATTTTAAATGCAGCTCAGGTTTATTCTTAAGTAACCTTGTGTTATAGGAGACATTTATCGTTATGCGACGTTATTGTCAAATCAGGGCAAGAAAATTTATGTTCAGCGTAAAGCATAATAACAACCAACAGCTGGAGAATTGGAGTTTTTGTCAAGGCTAGAGTTGAGAAGTTTTATAAGGTGGTAGAAACTGAACTCGCCAGATTCAGTTACGTTTAAAAGTCAGCACTTTTTTATGTGAGCTAGAGCTTCCTGTCATTAGTAGTTCTGTACAGTACTTAAAGTAGACGCCAAATTCTGTGTGGTAATACAGCCATAACCTAATTCTCAGGCCTTCTTGGGTTAGCTAAGAAATTGTGGGTGAAGAGTACAAAATATGTGTGCATGTAATTGTTAATTCAAGACAAGGCCTCTGTTCCCCTAACGTTACGGTCTGCAGCACGGTCTTCATTTACATTCTCTAGAAACTGACTGCTGAAACTTTGAGATGTGTGCTGATCTTGCTGTGAAATTTGTGAAGTGGTGATGGATTTGATGTCATTCTTGAGTTTTTCTGTCTTGATTAGGATTTCACCTCTTGGTGTACGGGACACATTGCTCATGTTAAAAGACGTATGAGTATGATACAGTGTGTTTCTCCTCTTGGTGTCCAGGACACTTTGCTCATGCTAAAGGACTTCTGAGTATGATACAGTGTGGATGTACAGCCACCCTACCTCAATCAGTATTGGGATTTACCAATAGTAGGACAGTGATCCTGGATTTGGAGCCATTCTTTGAATATTATTGTTTTTTCAAATCTGGATTCATATTTGGACAGAGTTTATTCATAGAATTTTACATTTTCCTGTTAAGATAAACTACAGGTACAACAAATAAGCCCGACTTCAGGATTCATTCCAATTTTAAACAGTTTAACAAAGTGATGTTGACCACACTACATTGTATGTTAAAGCAAATATGACCCATTGTGTCGGTGTTGTGATGAGTGCTGAACATTGCGTCATTGCAATCAGTACTGTATCCATTTACATTTTGTTGTGCAAAGACATTAGAGCCTTAGTTCTGATCTATCCTTAGTTAAATTTGAATACAAGGAAAGTCTCGAAAACATGTTATGAATGTTTGTCTAAAAGTCAGCAGATAAACAATATCCTTAGACATTCTCTGTGGTTAACTTAAGTGTTTCCTTTTTGATTGCTGGAACCGGCCTCTTTATCTGATTGAAGCACGACTATCAGCTTTGTACAGTTTTTGTCCTGAATTAAGAGTTTTCTAAGCCTGGTTTAAGTTAAAACCAAAGCGTATGTTTTTGTTGATGCTCAGTTCTCTTGTACTACATGTGCATGTAGTTTCTGCTCACTGTTGATCGCGGGACACAAACTGTGAGTGAGTCCTTCCTGCTCTAAGTGCCTGGGGAAAGAAAACCTCAGTTTTAGAAAGCTAACTGGATGTTTAATTTGTGCATACATGTACATGTATTCTACCAGACCGTATAGAATTGTTATGCAAATACTGCAATAAACATAAGTTGATAAATGTGGATGATATTACGTAGACTATCAGGGAGGAATATCCGAATTACAACAGTGATCACAGATTTGTTCTTTATTCAGTAAAACCGATCCAGATCAACATACTCATCACATAACTTTTTGTGGGTGTCACATATAACATGTAGGTCAAACTACAACACATTTCATAACTGGAATTGTCTAGAAATAAGTTTCAACAAACTTTCATACATGTACATGTCACCAGTAAGGGGATATGAGTAAAACCCACTTCATGATAAACATACAGAAGAAAAGTAGTCCGGGGTTTTCTCTACACTATCTGATAATTATTAACCAGTAATGACAAATGACTTAAATACAACATTTTCTCATTATCTATTATATTTTTTCTGTACACTGTCGATGATGATTATTTACATGAAATGACATGTGACCTGAATACAAAATCTTCGCATTATCTATAGTCTCATTAATCTGTGGAGAGAAGATTGAGAAATGATCATGTTGACAGTATGGACATGCCTTCAGGATTAAGTGTGTAAGTGAGTTGTGGCTTGGACTTGAAACGGATCTCTATGAATTCTGTGATTGACAAGCTTTTAGTACAATTTCCAAACAAGCTACATGTTCACATACATGTATTTATCTTCTGTAGTGATTAATTGCCCGTTTATAAGAATAAACTTCAGCTTTTAGCTTGGCTTAGTTCAAGTTCACCAAGTATTTAATTAAAAAAAAATGTTCTCATTTGACTTGGTGCCATGGCCTGCTTGCGTCCTCGTGTACATGTGAAATTGAAGGAGTTGACAAGAGTTTGCTTTTAGCCTCTGTGTCTTATAGGAGAGGAATGTACTCTTGTTTCTATTTTTTTCACCAACATTTATAGACTGTGAAGTACAGTAACATTGTGAATCATTAAGAGTTCAGCTACATTGACAAGAAGGGCTACTGTTTTCAAGTGGCTGGGCGTATATGTTAATCTGTCAGACTGTGTAACTGGATTGTTTTAATCCTATCTTCTCTGGATAGATTCCTTTGTTTACCTCAAATATGGATATACACCTCTACCAGACAGGTATGAACTTTCTAACAATTACTTTTATATTTAGTTGATGTTGCCTTTAGTATAGATTCTCTTGGAAGACACTTCCAAGGCTCAAAAGTTTGCTGATTGATTGATATACTCTTTATTACTTGGGTTGATATAAATTATGCTTCTACTTTGCAGTTTCCCCAAAATGAGGCTGATTATACATGTAGCTGATTATGAAATAGTGACAATATACCATTAAGTAAAAACATCACATGACTCCAATATACATTGGGCTCGCGCAGTGGCTTGGGGGTTAGCGTTTGCGCTTTAGTACTGAAGCCTATGTGCCATTTACAGGATCGAGTCCGTCTGTCAACGCTCAGGTCTGAGTGAGGTGTATGAGTCTGTATGAGTGAGTCACACGATGTGGCTACGGCCATCGCGGGGGTGGTTTTTACAAAGTTTCCTCCCGGTTTTCCACCATAATAGGGCAAGGAACAGTGTGAAATGGACAATCCATCATCATATAAGTGAAATACCCTTGAGTACGACGTTAAACCCCAATCAAACAAACAAACAAAATTCATTGGGTATATGAGTTAGTCACATAAGTAGGGCATCCACAGGGTTGAGGCCCCTCTGTCTACCATCAGGTATATGAGTTAGTCGTAAGTAGGCCATCCACAGGGTTAAGGCCCTCTGTCTACCATCAGGTATATGAGTGAGTCACACAAGTAGGCCATCCACAGGTTTAAGGCCCTCTGTCTACCATCAGGTATATGAGTTAGTCGTAAGTAGGCCATCCACAGGGTTAAGGCCCTCTGTCTACCATCAGGTATATGAGTGAGTCACACAAGTAGGCCATCCACAGGTTTAAGGCCCTCTGTCTACCATCAGGTATATGAGTTAGTCGTAAGTAGGCCATCCACAGGGTTAAGGCCCTCTGTCTACCATCA
>JAVFBX010227020.1:0-11031 GCA_034783855.1 Mopalia kennerleyi | reverse complement strand
GTATACTTGATCATGGGAAAGCTAAATTATAGGCTTAACTTGAACTGTTTGTAAATAGAATTTTGATTTATGTTTTTTCACCGACATATAGTTTGAATACTTAACTTTTAATCTAAGCAATAAAAAAAAATTGGTTCATTTTGAGCCCAAGGGGTCCAGCAAGACCTTAATACGCTTGGATATGTACAATGACTTATCTTTAGTCTGGTTACATTATAAAAGAGGCGGACCTGAATCTCTTCTGACAGATGTTTAAGTGTTCATGTGAGTCGATCTTTCGTTTCCTTGATAAACTAAGCAGCTCAATACTGTTTCTTTATCGACAGGGGGGGGGTGATTTGCACTGGCGTTTACCCATCCGAAGTGGATGATGTACGCCATTACTTTATCGACAAGAGGTCTTACTAGTTGGTGTATATTATGTACAGAATGCTTAAAATAGTATCTTTGTTAATCATATGAATCATTGAATTCTGTTTTAGCAAGACGTGCCTCTACCATAGATGGCGCCCTCCTCGTGTTATACTTATTAACATACAATACGAGTGTCGTCCAACGAAATTCGTTAACACTAGGTTGAAGTATTCTTGCTGGAGTCGAACAGTTTCTTGGCTATTTGCTGGACAGGACCAGTTCTAAAGGACAGGATCTATTTTTGATCGATGATGTACAAATAGTATTGTTATAGTATTCAACAATGTATATGAAGGTTCGTCCAACGACATTGTATGTAACATAAAATCTAATATGAGCAAGATTTGAAATAAAATCTAATATGAGCAGGATTTGAGACGGTGCGTATTGCGTTTGCAAAATATGCGAAATCCTAGCCTAATATTTCATTGTTCAGAATAAACACGAACATAAAGCAAATATAAGAACAATACATTTCCAGAATTTTTTTAAGACTAATTTGTTACCAGTCAATTGAAAGCTAAGATGTCATGTGGTAGGTAGCATGTGATTATCCATTGAATCAATCCATGGCCTGTCCAGAAATCCTCGCATAAATAACCAGTTTACAACCCTTTTGGGCTAATGTCAATTGGTACAGAAGCTAATCACCACAGTTGATAACCGGTCAAGAGAAAGTCATTCCTGAGTTGTATGGGTTTTATGCAAATCTCAGTCGGTACGCCAAAGATGAATCGATGAAAAACGGCAATGGAAGTTTTGTGTGAAGGGGTACAAATTGTATTCAATCACCCTGCCAGTACCGGGCCAATTAAGTCAAGATAAATAGTCATTACCTCTTGACTCCACATTTTCTGGGAAGATTAGATAAAGATAAATTAGTCTGGTTTTTGTTCGAATTATACCTCGTGTCTTTAGAATAGTTTACGGGATCACTGTTGACCGGAGACTATGGGGCAGACGATAATACATAAATACTATGGCACAGTTGTTGACTTTGCCTGCTCTTACTGTCCTTTACTGAAATAAATAAGGAGATAAAGTTGATGATTGGAGACCGTTGTCCGCAATTGTTGTAGGCCTACTGCTAGTGACCATGTCGACATCCCCATAAACATACGCCCCAGGTCAAACTAATAACGACATGTTCTGCATGTTTTGGATTTTTGCATGTCTAAAAAAGATTCAAGACATTAAGTATCGGACAGACTGCCTGGCCAACCGACCTATAGTCTGGCATTTCACTTATTTGGCGTCGATGTACTCCGCCAATAACCTACCATATTGCCACTACCATAGAATCAGCTGAGTTTCGCTCTGTTAGAAAACATTTGTTTCCTCGCTGCTGTCTGAAAGATAGATAAAAAGATTTCTTATTTGTTTGAAATGTCAGTTTATATTTCGTCACCCTAATAAAATAAGTGCCTACGTCAGTTTTTGACCAATTTCATATTTTTGCTTAAAACAAGTCTGCATCAGGATTGACCCCATATGTAAAAGTGATTTTAATCAGTCTTTAGATATAAAGCTCTCGGCCAGGGGGAGACTCGTGATGATTGTCTGGCTGAGTGTTACACTATGTGACGCAAATTCACCCAGTCTGTGATATTCGAAATATTAGTGAGTGAAGTGACAAGTCAAGAGTATTTTGTATAGATATTCCAGAAAGATTGGACGAAGACATATAGTGTAACGAGGAAACAACGGGATCACTGTTTGGGCATGAAGGTTACGCCATGATGTTATTAACCTATTAAGGGTATTAATGTTCTGTGTTCGTCTATCGCAAAAATGCTGACGAATGGTATGTTACTGGGATTTAGCATTGTTAAGGTAGATAATAGGCCATATCTACCTCTGATAACTATTAAGATACCCAAGGCGCCTAGTATAAAGGTTTTAAATCATATAGAATCTAAAACACATGAACAATATGAAAATACATTCTACACGACACAGTTAACATATTCCTAATTCTCGGCACATGGTATTAACAGTGTGATAGGAGTTCCAATGACAGCAAACCAATAGCAGCATATCATGTACAACAAAATGGACCCGCGTTTATCTTACCGTACCAATACTATGTACGGGACAGAATTATGTTTATATGTGACAATGTCCTTGAAATAATAATCTCATAATAACTGAGAGGCATAGGTCAAATTATTCTACTTGCAAGTTCTGACATCGATTCATGTTCGTCCAAAAAAATGAATTTTGTTATTGTTCAAAATGATTCTTTTAATCAATCTTTAAAATATACCTGAAGATTGTAGCAGGTAATATACATATGCTAAAAATCACTTCGAAACTTTTAACCTAGTAAATAAATTTGCCTTTAATGCTCAAGAGGGTTTTTGTAAGGATAATACAAGTCCATAAAAGCTAGTGGTCATGAAACTTATCACACAAGACGAAGCTACCCCGCGAATGCATATTAGAGTTATTTTTCAAGCTGTGGGCTCAAAACACATTTCCAAGCATCAGCAAAAAGTATTGATTGAATTATGTAAGAAATATGGAAACAAATATGGAAACAACATACACATTCTAAAGCATTTGTATTGTAATCCACATCAAACAATGAGACACCCAGGTTATGAAACCAATTCGTTTTGAACTTGAACAAATCTGTTAATCGAAAACAGTTTTTTTTTCCTTCAAATCAATTCCAATCTCTTGGCACCGAATGTGGAAAAATCCAACTGACAGACAGGCTACACGTCATTCTCTGGGAATTGACAGATGTTTTTCGCTCATCAAATTCAAGTCAGTAGAGATGCGGATTACTATTTCATCTGTTCATTCTGTACGCTTCAGTTGAAGGGAAAAAAATCGTTCACCACGATAACTCAGAGTGCTTCACTGAAAAAAAGCCAACAGAATAATTGTGCGCGGATGGTGAATAGTTTTTGTTTCTATCTTACTGCAATTCAATTTAAATTGTCATCATGTTAAGTCCTTTATTAGTGATTTATTGGTGTTTGTTTCGCAATTGTGCATTGAAGTGGCATTATTAACTTTAGAAGGCTATTTACGTTTCATACTTGTTTATTTAGTAGGCCTACTATAGGCTTACTCAGCGCACAAAAAACATCCGGACCATTGCCCTCTAGATGTACCAGTATCTGGGCGACATAATAAACTGGTAACTGAAACAATAACCATATATGTATAGTTACATACTAATACTGATATATAATGTTTAATTATGGCGTAGTCACAGACCTCCTTCACTTGTAAAAGGTTGGTGCACCACCAAATGACATTTCTAATTTGTTTTTTATTCTTATGAACCCGATATATTATCAATAGCTTCCTTATCTCTGAGATGGGAATAAAAACTTAAGTCTTCCACAAATATACCTTGTTACATACCGAGCAAAGTCAGATTGACGCTCAGAATACGAATACTGGTTATTTTGATGAGTGCGCCGGACAAGAATTTTCTAAATTCCAGGATTGGGAAAAAATAAAACAACACCATAAAAAAAAAATATTGCTCAAAGTATAAATCTCTCCATCACCAAGAGGATGCAAAAAATGACACAGATTTTCCTGACATTGACAGCTCCTGAGTTTTCCAAAGTCTTAAAGTCAACAACAGAGAGAAATTATTTGTTTGCGCTGTTTTCGGACTGTGTGCTGTAGGCTGAAGTTGTTGCTGCAGAGCGATTTCATCCACAATTTACATTAATTTGAACTGAAACTAATTAATTTTAACTCTTCTGTTTATTACACCTTGCAGATACTGTTGGTTTGTTGCAGATATTATAAGTTAACTATACACAGCATTACAATCAAGGCAATTTTTTGGGAATATGTCAACATTACCTTCGTTAAACATATAGCTTAACAGGTGTGCTCTAAAATGTTTAACACATTATTTCCTCGCCTGTACTAAATCTGAGGAGACACGCGCAGTACAATCAAAAGACTAATGGAACTAATGTGATGATAACGGTTTGATGTATTTCTATACTTGTCCACACAATCAATATATGCAAAGACACTAACAATCATTAGGCAGACTTGATGTTAGTCCACGCCATTTATTGATTTGGGAAGTATTTTGACAAAAGGCAAATTGGTAAGACAAGCTATAGTATAACTAGTGTTTATAAAGATATTTTGCAAAATTGGTTCATTTTGAGTCCAAGGGATCCAGTAAGACCTTAACATATACGCGTTGAATTTCTACACTATTCTTAAAGCTAGTTTTGACAAATCTATTCATGCTAAGTAACTCGTGCATAAAATATTTTGTATTGAATATTAAGTGAAAATCGCCCTTTTATACACACGTTGAATTTCTATATCACATTTAAACCCGTGGCATCCATCTGCAGAAAGTAGTTGATATAAACTTGCTTAACCCACCATCTACTAGAACGAAAACTGTGTGAACAACCGTATTACACCTTCATCCCTGTTTGGATCTTATATGTCTCCATACTGGCAAATATGCGTCTCAATTGCTATATCAACGTATTAAGCATATAGTGTGCGAGGAGCAGTGTAAAGTGGACAATCCGTCTTCATATAAGTGAAATACCCTTAAGTGTCACGTTAAACCTCAATCAAACAAACAAACAACCTGTAAGGGTCAATGTATTCCAAGGCCTTCGTTTTCGTTAAGAGAAAAATGAAGGCTTTGGAATGAAATAATAAGCGAAATATGAAGGCTTTGGGATGAAACAATTTGTACAGTGTGGATTTGCTCTTATACACAGACCATTTATACAGAAGGGAAAATGAATAACACTGTATATAACAATAACGATTTGATACTCATTACCAGTGTCTTGATCTCTCTGGTAGCTGACTAATGAGAATTGTCTCAGAGAGGGGAAGATAAATAGTAGTCATTAAATCTATCATTATGTCAAAGTAATAAGGTAGCTGATTCGACAATACAGATACACATGTAATAATAACGGATCAATATTCTAAATGTAGGTGTCAAGTCACAGTACAAATCACCTTACAGCTTTTGTATTTGTTTCGTTTGCTAATATTTTTTAAAAAGCCATATTGAGTTAATATGAATTAAACTTTGTGTCCACCTAGTTCCTCCGATCCGAACTGGCCTGGTCCGGACACAGACAACAGACCCCTTCTAGAACAGTGAGGTGCTTATTAGTCGCCAGGGTTGTATTCACTTAACCGTGTCTTGTTAAGCTGTATCCGTTTACAAAAATTAGCTGCTTTTGTTCAACCATAATCTAACAATGAACGTTTCAGCCTGTATTTAAACCAGCACAGCGACATATCAATTTAATATCTTTAATGTTTTAATGTTGAACCAGGCGAAGGAATTGAGCATATTCTGTCGTGGATGCTGTTTGATTCTGTAGAGACTTTGATAAATCGACAAACAATACATTCTCTTAATTCTCTTTAAAGTTACCCTTTTTAAGAACGAAATAAAATACCAATACATTATCGGGCAACGGTAATATAAACAACCATTTCATACTTGCCCTTCCAATGATTATAGCTGCAACTAAATCGGACAAGTTTAGCATCATTTCGCTGCAATGCTCCTCACTCTTTAGTACCTCACAACCGACCCCAGGGCGCGCTTTTCAGGAGAAATCCCGAGGCTGGATTCCAACTGTGGGTTTTATTAAAGTAGTACCTGTTGTATCGGAGAGCTCATAACAACAGAACTTGTGTGAGCTACTATAAATCATCTGAATATACGGAGCGGTGACCTACGTTAATTGTAATTATTCAAAATATATAATCCTTGATAGGTTGATTTGTTGACCCGGATGTAGGGTATGTCAGTATATATCTCTGCACGGCACAGCTTGGAAGTACTCGCCATTGTTTAAGCTCGGTTTTGTAATGTTTATTCTGTCACAGAAACTAACAAGGTTTAACTTTTACATTATGATTTTCAGAAAAAATGTATCTAATTCGTGCAAGTAGTAACACAAACAATCTGTTTGGGGTCGGCCGTGTCACTCCTAAACGACAAGGAAATAAATAGACGGACTGTTGTCTGTTAAACATCTTGTCTTTGGTTTAAAATATATTCTGTATCTAGTAACCGATAAGTTCGAACCATTATAGTATTCCAATGTTGATATACCAATATGGTTGAGTGTATCAGTTACAAACTCTATAATTGGATCATAATTACGTTCTGTCTTGATTCCATCAGAATAGAAACCACCTCCTACGGAAACACATGTGCTCTCTTATCGCTAGAAAAAAAAACCTTCATAAAAAAGGTATAACTGTTATCTATTCTGCCAATTGTGACTTGATGTGCTAAATTGGAAAATCAGCATTCGCACCCGAAATGAAAAGTAAAAAAATAATGACTTAGACATGGGACATGTAATTGATATAAAATGTGTTTTTCTGCAGCACACTTCTTCGGCGTTAAAAAAAATTGCTCGTGTGATAAACTTTCTGTCAAAAGGGAATTACAACTCATTTATTCTTATCAAACATCTTCGTTTATTTATGAAATTGGATTGAAACGTGAGTCCCAACTGTGGTTTTATCGAGGCTCATAAAGCACTTGGATCATTTACCACAAACAACAGATGACAATGGTCTGTTGACATTCAGGTCGATCCTTCTATAACCTCTACAGACTACAATATAAATATGTTTCATCCGAAAATCTTCATCGATTGTAGGAAATGTTTGTCGTCCATAGAAATCGGTCGCTATAAAAAGAGCTGGAATTGGCTAGTCTTTCGTCAATCATAAATGTGAATGAAAATGGTAAAAAATGAAAAGCAAATCAAAGAATTTAAAACATTACATGGTTATAATTTGGATTGTTTGTAATGCCAACCATAATGCCATGGATGATTGAAATAAAATCTCCTTAATTATAAAAAAGAGGATTTTCTTATCTTCAGAAAAGATGCATACAAATTACTTTTTTAAAATAAACCATTCTTTCTTAAATTAGTTTTTAACAATATTCTTTACATGTAACTTGTATAGGCAATCAACATACATATATCCCGTGATTATCAAAAACGCTATATTCTTCATGATCAAAAGTTAGTATTTTACAATTAATAACACACGTTGAACTTTTGGAGAACTTGACAATAATGTATGCAGCCGGAGTAAAAAAGGGAATTAAAATTAATGTAAATACATGCTATTCTTTCTGGGCCGTTGGTCAGGGCTTTCCAATAAATGTAATTCCACTAAAGTATAAAATGCGATTTACTTTTCCAATATCATTTCGTTTTTTAAGGAACAGCAACTGGTTTATTATTCTTCCATTTTTTTCTAATTTCATTTTGACAAATTGCCCTAGTGATACATGCCGGATGAATAGCCATTGCGTTAGATCAAACTTGTAACACACAAGGGACAAATGGTGGGGTATGTGAGACAAATGGATTTGACTGCAGCAGCTAGCTGTCACGCAGTTATAAGGCAAAAACAAATAAGACTGCCTTTGCCGCAAACTTATGAGATGTCAGTCGCTCAATTTCTATAGGAGTTATCTGTAGTTCGACGCTAGATGGTTCGGTGTGGCGATAGTGACTTCTGCACAGCTGTTTTCGAGTACATATCTTTGAATTATTTCAAAGGAATGTTTACTATGAACCTTTTTTCGAACGGTTGAAATTATGGCGGCAAGCATTAATAAAAACGACAAATAGCCGATTGGGTGAGTGGTCTAGATGTTCACAGAAATACTACATTCTCTAACCAGGAAAGACCTAATAAGTCCTTAATAACGAAACTAACCACAAATTGATACTTTAGTCCTTATTGATTGGCTTTTGTTTTGAAAACATTTCTCTGAAAAAAGATGGCAAACAATTGTTAATATGATACTGGTAATGAGAATGGATATGACATGAGATTTGCATCTGGAATAATGTATTTGATATGGAACACTACCACCAAAGACTTATTTTAAAATAAAGAAGAAACATGGAGTATAAAAAATATCTTCTGTGATATTCTAAAATATCCCCCTGTGTAAAGAAGCACATATGATCAATTTACATATTTGTACCACATTTTACTTTATTAACGACATTGATTGATATTGCGTCAATCTTTCCATCATGATCATGAAACATGGAGTATCAAAATGATCGCATGTGATATTCTGAAATATCCCCCTGTGTAAAATAGCACCTTTAATCAATGTACATATTTGTATAACTTTTTATGTTATTAACGACATTGATTGCGTCAATCTTTCCATCCTTGTTAGTCTAAAATTTTGGATTTTTGCAAGCTAACAATCTGTTTTATTTTTGTGACGTTGAAATCTTCTCAGCTTTGTTTATTGCCCCTTGCTATTAATATGCAGTATTCGATTTAATCCAATAGGCATTGCTAATATCAAATCTCTAATCCCATCTTTGCATTTCAGCTAGTGTCATAAATTATAAAACGTATATACTTCAGAGTCAAACCACGCCTATAGAGTAGGTAAATGAATTTCGATCGCCCATTTCCAGTCGGCTATCTGGCAGCATGGCACCAAGGGATCGGCACAGCATACGCTCGTTTAACATGGAGTCAATATGAGACCCACAGAGGCTATATTAAGATCTCTTTATCTCCTCACATCTCAATTGATGTCCGAAAATCTCCACAGAGTCTCGCGCAAATTAAGATAGAAGTATCTCCTGAGAAACGACAGTGGACGTAGCCTATGGGATTAGATAGTAACATAAGCCTAACCAGATATTGAACACAAAGCTGAATATCCGATCTGATACGATTATATTAGAGTCGTGGGTCATTTACAGAAATTTTAAACAATTTGTTCGTGGAATATTACGTTTACTCTTCCTCATAAAGATACATTCGCCAATTCTCATGTTTATAAGACGAGAACTATGACTTTACTTCAAGCATACTTCTTAGAAATTGGTACAAATGTAAGTAGCAGCATCCCAGTGGACAGAAGTCTAGTCTTTAACTGGTGTATTCCAACGCATAGAGCTGATCAGCGTTTCATATTGATTTATCTGCTAACATTATTTTAAATAATCCCATGCTTTATCGGGTGAAATATTTTACAATCTGTTTGAACCCACTGCATGTTGGAAATGACACGTAATATATTAAAATAACAATTTTCGCCGCAGACTGTGAATGTATTACATCTGCAGGAATACATAAGCCTCAGTATAATTACTCGGGGCATAAATCATGATTAGTTCCCCTGCGCCCGAAGGGAAACAACAATAACTAAACCCATGTTA
The DNA here is from genome assembly GCA_034783855.1 of Mopalia kennerleyi. NCBI lineage: Eukaryota > Metazoa > Mollusca > Polyplacophora > Chitonida > Mopaliidae > Mopalia > Mopalia kennerleyi. The sequence goes on along the minus strand of JAVFBX010227020.1, from coordinate 1,393 downwards.
TAACCGCAATAGGTCGGTCACTCTTCAGCACTGATTAAAATTGGCAGTTCAATTTACCACAGGCTCTCTTTCTGATACGAAGATTATCGTCTATACTCGGAATGAATTCATTCTTAAAAGTTTAGGATTGTCGAACATTGGGTGTTTTAAGCAGGCTTAGTTTGATCGCAGAGAATAATATTGCCGGGAATATTTGGCGATAGAATCCCCTCTTAATTGCCTTTCGTTTCACGTGAGAAGTGAATTGGGAGTCAACAAAGATATACAGCCGTTCGTTTTGTGGTTAAAAGTACCCTCTGACATGATTTGAATCAGCGGTCATGTCGGCGACTGGACTTGCTTTTTGGCACGGTTATGTCTCCATGGAAAGGGTGACCATTTTAGACACCATACTTTTGAATTTTGACTACGCCCTTGCTTTAAGCCTATAACACATTAACAATAGAATGCAGTACATGATTATCATTTTGTCAAAGAGTATTTATTAATTCTTCTTGTACTGTATCTAACCTAACAGTAGTCAGTGTTTTATTGAATTTGTCCTTCCGCCAGGTTGTTATTGGAGGCTCAATTTCAACTCCCGTCTACCGGGTATGTATGCAAACACAGGACCACTGCGCAGGCTGACGTCCACGCCATGCTAGAAACACACAGCGATCATGGGCGTCACATCAATTTACATAATCGTTCCATATAAGTAAAATATATTCACAACGATGGGTAAAATTATGTCATAGTTTCTACACCCCTCACTGATAACGCCCCAAGAATATTTTAGAAATACCATGATGATAGGAAAAAAATTCATACGGTAGGGTTCATTAGGTATATATTTTGCTGTGATTTACACTGAATGAGTTGACATAGTAAACCAAACTCATAATTCAGAGACCAGACAAGATAGGCCTACCCATGCTAAGTTTTTCTTTTGGACGATGGATTAAGAAACCAACACGCGTGTCTTGCCGTTTCTCAGAGTTGTGATGTCAGTGTAATATTTATAGGATTTTATGCACAACTGAATCCAATAGGGAGTTTTTTTGCTGGATTAAAAGTCCGCAATGCACGTCGAGTACAATACAGACTTTTAGCTCAACGTGAATAAGTACAAAACAACTCATATTGGCGTTCCATCGTTGTTACACTTTGACAACGTACGCCTCAAATGTTAACAAAGAGAGTTATTTCCCTTAGTTAAAGCTCTGGGGCCGTATGTACAAAACATCTTAAAGGCAATTTTTAAAGAATTTTCCTCAGAATTTCCGTAAGTGACCTTCCTTAACCTAAGTGGCATGCACAAAACATCTTAAAACGATAATTTTCTTAAATATCTCCTTAACTTTAAGGTACCTATTCGAGTCTCATAAGTGAAAATTTTCTCCTTAAATCCAGT
>JAVFBX010227009.1:0-11031 GCA_034783855.1 Mopalia kennerleyi | reverse complement strand
ATAAGTGAAATACCCTTGAGTACGACGTTAAACACCAATCAAACAAACAAACAAACCAAAGTTAGCTAGTCCTTACAATGTTAAAATACTATGGGGGCAGACATTTTTACAATTGGGACTAGAGATGTGTTCCCCTTGACCAATCAGCTAACCACATTTCTGTGCATGTCTGTGTTAGTTACCATAATAAGACACATGGCTACTGAACATATTGAGGGTTGGGAGGGAGCTTCCTGGTGGGTGTTCTCAGGGGTAACATGGCGCAGATCTGTTGTGATTTCCTGTTTTGTTCTACAGGTGTTGCTTTTGTTTGTCACCAGTGGTCTCTAGGGTGGTTTCCTTCACCCATTGGGCTGGTACGCTCTCCTGTGAATGAAATGACTTTAACCAGGGCATTAAACCCTAATCACACACACCACTCCAACAGAGCAAGTTGTTTTCACATAACATGGTTGTGTCTGTGTGACTGTTTGAACATAGTTCATCGTATGAGTGAAATACACCAACAGTTTGAAAAAATATATTAAACTTGGTACGTGCATGTTAAAATGGGGCTAACATTGAAACTGTAATCAGCTCACCCATTTGTTTCAGTCAATTGAAAGGACTTTGTTGAATAAAATATGGTCGCGATTGTAATATTTATACCTACAGTTAAGAGTGTCATCATGTCCACCTACTAATCGGACAGCTCACAGGTGAGCCCGTCTGTCATCCTAGCTAGAGCTTTCCATGACATTTGTAGATGAGAGATAGCAAGCGCTCATCTGAGTACTTGTACTGTAGCCTTTTGATGATTACTAAACGGGAGTGATATCTATTCAGCATAATACTGAAAATAGAAATTCTGCAGGAGCTAAAAACTGCTCATGCTAATTCTTGGACAAAAGTGTTTTAAGTGCATGAGAGGGATCACTATTGTAACATGGAAAACCCTGGTGAGTGAGTTACATCATGCAGCTCCATGGTTATTTACCTGGTTTTCTACTGTTTTCAAGCAAGGAATAGTGTGAATTAGACTAACAGTTATCAAATAGATGAAATACAAGTCAATACGCTGTTATACCTCAATCAAACGAACGCTCCTACCAGCCTCAGAAACCCATTGAGAAACCATTCTGGCCATTTCTTGTCAAAGAGACATTAACATTAACAGTTTTCCACGAGCCAGACCCTAATTCAGGGCACTGTCCTTTTGGTTTGATTGGGATACAGATTTTTTTAAAATAGCAACTTATTGAAATTAATTTGGGCTTCTATTATTTTGGGCACCAATCAGTTTTCCAGAAACAATTAGACTCCCCTTGTCATACAGTTACATATTGTGATAAACAAATGCTTAAGATAGCTCAACAGACTAATGACTATGTGTTAACAAATTAATTTGAAGACCTCTTACATGTTTTGTCAAATTAGTAGTTTTGTTAAAATAATTTCTCCGGAAATTATGCGGGTGGTTTTTGCGAGGTTTCCTCTCGGTTTTCCACCGTAATTAGGCAAGGAACAGTGTGAAGTGGACAATCTGTCATATAAGTGAAATACCCTTGAGTACGACATTAAACCCCAATCAAACACGCAAACAAGTCGATAGGTAGTGATGCAAAACTTAAATAGTAGGAGGCTGTGAGATAAGTTTTCAGGAAGAACAAGCAAATTATGCTTCATCCGTGCATTATTTCAGAATTGGTCCAACCGTTGCAGGATTTGTTCACTGTTTATGTTTCAAAAGTAAGTTTATAAAACCCCAATCATACATACAAACATAATAGGACCTATCATATCATGCTCATGCCTTTATGATGTAGAACTTGGTTAGTGTTTATTGATTTTCTCCAAATGACTAAATCTGTGACTGACAGGCTTTTATCAAACACAGGGTATAATCTGCTTGGGGTGCACTACTCTACATCATAATGGTGACTGAACGATAAATCGAGAATTCTGGCTAAATTGAATTTATATTGATTCAGTCTTTATAAATTATTCTGCCTGTCTTTAATAGTGAGGGAATGTGAATTGTTTAGTACAAACCCTTGGTGCATGGAGACAGTGTTCTCGTTAACTTTTATTTATATACTGAAATGGCGTCCATGGTTTTTTTATAGACAAAAATTTATCATAAACTCAATTTGATATTGCCTAAAATCAATATATTTAACACGTCTGTGGCGCACAAAATGCACTAATACTCAATTTTACTGACTTTTCATCATTAATCCACTGTTAATTCTACATTTTATAACTCAATTTCTCAAACAAAACTGAATATCAATTTTAAGAAAAACTCAATTTGCGGTTATTTTTCATCGGGGTATTCCGTTGAAAAAATGTCAATAAAACCCCCTGGGTGTCTGTCAATGCTACATAATTCAGTTTGTACTCTGTCATATTTTTAGCCGAATATTATAACTGAATAATAAAAGAAACGCAGGATACTTTTGTTAAATAATACTTTGAAATATGTCTTTTAAAGAAGTTTTTAATTTCATTTCTAATTTTTTACTGACAAATGGCACACTGGTTAATGGATTTATAAATAAATTTTTATTTTAAGTTTGGTTTCAGTTGTTTAAATTTCACTCCGCCTAAAATTGTTAGTGCTGTGTAAAATAAAGTTGTAATGGCTTTGTGTTTGAGCACCTGCTCAGATGTGGCCAGAATTTGGGATCATGCCAGGAAAATAATCAATTTGTTTTAGTGAAAAAAGCAGATTGGTTATCACAAAGTATAATTGTGTTCTTATGTTTTTTCCAACCTCTCCAATATGAGGGACAATACAACTTCGATCCGCGGCTGGGGCCCGCGGTCGTGGCGTAGTGGTTAGCAAGCGCGCTTTCTAACGCCCACTTTGATTTACCGCTCACAGGATCGTGTCTGCCTGTCGACCCTCAGGTATATGAGACTATGAGTGAGTCACAAGATGTGTTTCGGGCAATTGCGGGGGTGGTTTTTACAAGGTTTCCTCTCGGTTTTCCACCATACTAGGGCAAGGAACAGTGTGACAATCCGTCCACTTCATATGATTCATATAAGTGAAATACCCTTGAGTACGACATTAAACCCCAATCAAACAAACAAACAAACAAACCAATCCGCGGCTGTGACTTAGTGGTTAGCAAGTGCACTTACCAATTCTACTTCCATGTACTGTTCATTGGGTACCATGAGTGAGATAACCTTAAGTAAGGTGTAACACCCCAATCTAGCAAATAAATCCATGGGTGGTTTAAACTATCCAGAGAAATAGACAAAATGTCAGATTTGCAGCATAAACACTCTCATTCTCACAATTTCTGTCAAATCTTTTTGACTTAGAGTATGGGCCTATAGTTATACCGTAAGCTGACGAACCGTGTTGACAAACCATCCATTCAAAAGAGATGTAGATCAAACTTGTATTTCCATAAATATTATTAGAAACAGTTATCTTGAATGCTTTATTAATAATTGAATGAGTGGCCACATTTTTGTAGGAAATACGTATTGTTTGTCAAAATAATTATATTCAAATGGTCATGGCGCCGATGGTGATTTCCTTCCCTCATTTGGATGTGGAGCTGTCATATGACCTAAGTAAAGTGTAACTAAAATGATATGTATCAAAGAAATCTGTGTGTTGATACAATTTGTTTATATATATATATGTTACAATACAAGACTTGAAACTTCCAGTGTAAACACTTCTGTCAAATGTATTTGGACTCGAGTGTTAACAAACCGTTCATTGAAAGATGTAGATCAAAATAATTACAATAAATATAATTAGAAACCGTTCTATTAAACCTTATTTAATTTAAGATGGACTGATGGCATGTTTGTAAAAAATATAAATTGTTTTTCCTAATAACCAAATTAAGATGGTCCTGCTAAGATAAGTATACCCTATAACTTCTAACAGTTGGGAGACTCTAATTTTGGGACAGTCCACAGAAACAACATGTGGTAAAGCCTATTTCTCTGTCCCAACTGCTATAAGTATATTTAAACTGATGACTATTATTTCCCTTTCCCAGTGGGATGACATGCCCCCATTCTGGTGAAATAAGTCAGGCGTAAAACCCAAATCAAGCGGTTATGTTTGATGATATGTTTAAATGTTAAAACCCTCTGATTCAGGGCAGTTTGAAGAGTAGCAATGTTGTCTTTACTTAGCACTGGAGGAAAATTAACTTTCCAGCATTTAGCAAATGATTCCCTTTTTTTTGGCGCTAGTGTCAATTATTGTTGGAAGACAACATGGTCATATAAGTGTAATACTCTTAAGTACTGCATTACACACCAATCAATCAATCAATAAATCAATCATTTAAATGTTACAAGATTGAAATCTTCCATTGTAAACAGGCCCGTGGCTGTGGCTTAGTGGTTAGCGAGCCCGCTTACTGAAGCCAACTTCGATTTACCGTTCACAGGATCGAGTCCGTCTGTCGACCCTCATGTATATGAATGAGTCACACGATGTGGCTCTGGCAATCGCAGGGGTGGTTTTTACGAGATTTCTTCCCACTTTTCCACCGTAATTAGGCCAGCAACATGGTTAAGTGGACAATCTGTCGTCATATAAGTGAAACCCCCTTGAGTACGACGTTAAACCCCTATCAAACAAACAAACAAAATCCATTGTAAACACTTCTGTAATTTGACATCGAGTGTTATACACTGAGCTAACAAACCATTCATTGAAAAGATGTAGATCAAAATTATTACCATAAACATACATGTAATTAGAAACAGTTCCATGAATGCCTGTTTAAAAAATGGAATGATAGTCGCATATTTTTTGGAAATGTATTGAACTAATAAAAGCGGTCGAGCTAAGATCGGTATATTAAATAGTATTATATTATTCACTACACATTTCTACAGGCCTGAGTTGCTTATTAATGTGACCTAGTACACTTACCGTGTGTTATATCTACATGTATATAGTCAAGTACAGATTGAATATTGATTTCTCTATAGCAGTACGTTATGGTGGTGTCTCAGTAAAGAGTTATACCAGCATGCCGTTCTCTTCCAGCGGCAGAATGGCCTTTCCTAAACTCTCTTTTCTCGATTGCTCTGCTGTACGTCAGGGGGGGTAACAGGTTCCCTGACAAAAAAAATAGGACGGCCTGAAGGCATGGGGAATTGCGTTGAGTAATTATAGATAACATTGTAGGCCGATGGCAACTGTCCAAATCAATGTAATCGGGAATTCATATGCATGGTGCCGGCCGAATAGCCTTAATTAATGCAGCCTTTCATTAGGGCACCTGTTATTAGGATCCTGATCTAGTCTAGGCTGATTTGGGATGGTGTTCAGGAAACGTCCGCTGGATTTAATATGATAGCTTTTACTAAACTGTTGGCTTGGCTGACAGAATCTTGTGGGAAATACTTTGATGACCTGGTTTATAATGGTAATATATGATATTTGTTTTGTTCCCAAGCCTGTGCTGTTCTGGATTCTGGCAAAACCATCAAAATAGGTTCTCTCATATAACCTATCATTTGAATTTGTCACTGTTTGGTCGATTTTTTACTTATAATATAAATTGACCAAAAACAGTGTAAATATCTTTACAATACCAAGTTTTCTGATTGACAACATTTGTCAAATTTTGTTGCGAAATTTATGCCATTGGAGACAAACAGTTTGAATAATTTTGGAAACCTACAAATCTTTCCTCCAGTTAGTTTCGATGATCTTCTTTCGTTTGTTCTTTCTAACAGCACAGGCCTACTGAACATTATAGTGATGAGGACCAATGAACATAAGGCCCTTGACAAGATCATTCCTAAAACTTCTACATTGGTTGACTTGTGCCCTTTTGCTAGGGAAGGTTGTTTGGAGTGTTTTGATGTTGTCTTAACTTAGCATTGGGGGAAGATTAACTTTCCAACATTGTCAAAATAATGATGTTATGTTTGTGCTAGTGTCTATAATACTTTAATAGTCATTTAAGTGAAATACCCTTTAGCTTGGCATTAAACACCAATTATTGAAAATGTTGACTTAATGGGTTTTAAGATATTTGCTTTTGTTTTTAATATCTGCATATTTAGCTACACAAAAACTTCAACAATGCGTGGAACAATTTATATAACCGGTTTACATGAGTTCTTCTTTCCCTTTATATCCATATTACCAAGAAATATAATAGGTCTAGCTGTCGTACTCAAAGGCCACTTCCACAACACTAGATTATACACTTCTCAACCTGCCCTTATAAAATATAGTGGTAAACCTGGAAGGAAACACCCCCCCTCCCCTCCCCTCCCCTCACTCACTCACAGAATGTAGCTGAATCAGTCTTACGACTATGTTTCACCTCTTTGATTGACAAGGTTTCTGCCCATGTCATCAGTTCAGTCTTAGAATCAACCTGCTTGCACTCAAGGAATCAATAAGTTTCCTCTTTTGGACTGAGAATGTTTACATTCCTGGACTAACTAAGTTTCTACTCGAGGAACCAAGAATCTCTGTACTACTCTCTGACAGCCTTCAAAGATATCCCTTTGATAAATTGTTTTAAACTGGTTTACACAATCGATTGTGTTTGCACAACTTTAAGAGCCATTTTGACTTTCGAATCAATAAACCCTGGTCTTGATAAGATTTCTGAATGTTTGTTAACGTGTCATTTAGAAGATGTAGCTGAGCTAAACATAACATGATATGTACACTGTATATATATATAACTTTATTTTAAGAGGGTACAATCTCGGTCAGTTTAAAAGAGAGAAAACTGTTTTTTCTCGAGGCCCTCTGGGGAATGGTGATTCTAGGGATTTCCACTTCTATATTAAATGTTCTGTCTTGATATGTTTTCTTGATGTTATTTTCATTGATATGGTCTGGATGGTTTTTAAATGTAGATCTTCTGTTGAAAGTTTGTTTCTTTGGATAAAACACATGCTTCATGTATGACACAAGGAAGGTCCAAGTTTCTCCTAGCTACCTGGAAAGATATATTCAAAGAGCCACACACATGTTCCTGAACATAGATTGTGAATAAATGAGGAGAGAAAGATATGCTTACCTCCACCCAATTCCTGAATACATGTATATATGCCATAGAGTTTTTGGAATGCTTCCTGGGAATGCCTGAGAAGATGTTGGAGTTATCTTTGGTCAAAGCTGCAACTGATTCTGGGAATATGCGATCCCCTGACCCATTATAGAATTCAACAACTTTATTGAACAAACTAATAAGCAAAGGAATTACTCTCAGATTAGCAGAATTTAAATATTGTCTGTTATTACTTAGCCCTGGAAGATTTATTAAGGTTCACAATTATTTGACCTTTGTAGTCAAGATGATCTTTCTTTTTGTATTCAGACAATGAAATGGAGGAAGCTGTCTGTCCCTATAAGGTGTTGGACGTGGCTGAATTGCTACAAGCAAGATATGCCTTTATATCAGGTAAGCCTTGAGAAACTAAATGAACTGAAATGTTGTTAAAACATTACCAAATATATATGATTCAGACATTTCCTCTGTGGGATTGGAGGCTGACTGAAGCCCAAACGAGGCATTCACAAGGCCTCTGCAAGACATGACTATACTTCTAACAATGGTACGGCTTTCAACCCCAATCCAACAAATAAACATCTAACGGTGTATTTTGTGGTTCAGTGGTTATCGTGTTGGACTACGGATCCTCCTTCAGTGTATCACACTGTTTTGAGTCTTCCTCTGGACCACAATCAAATGACCTGACGGTATCACATGACCTGACGGTGGTAATCATTAGGATCATAGTTTGTGAGAGGTTTCCTGCTGGTTTCTCGTGGTCTTTGAGGGAGACTGAGTCAAGGGCTTAGGCAGGCACCCGTCCAAATGGACACCCTGAAGTGAACAATAGCCTCATTTGGAAACCCTGTTTTAAGAACCTTTAACATGCCAGAGATAGGAAAACTGTCAAAATTGGACACCCAGTTATTTGAAAAAAAAGCAAAATGACCATTTTAGACCCCATACTGTTGTTTTCTGGCTAAGACCCTGGACAGAGTGGGCTGTGAGTGGACTGTCCATAGTCCTATAAGAGAAAAATCATTTCAACCGACTCAAACAAACAATCAAATAGTACGCATAGCAGTCCTCAAAGTTGGCACAGCAATTAATATCTTACTGAGGGGCGACTTGAAGCTAATTGATCATAGCGAGGAGCTCTGTAAATTGGGAAATTACCTTCTTTCTAATTGAAACCCTCTGACTGAGTGCAATTTGCTTGAAGAGTAGCAATGCTGTCTTTACTTTTCAACAGTATCAAAACACTTAAGATTTTATGGTTGTGCCCGTGTTGATTATTGTTAGAATACACCACTGTCATATAAGTGAAATACCCATTAGCACAGCGTAAAACACCAATCAATCAATCTTTGTAATTGTTTCAATCTCATTGTTTTCTGTCCGTGTCATAGTGGGTGGTTTCATTTACCCAGTGTTGCCCTGGTGCTATCACAGCTAATGGGCAACAAGAACCGTGTCTGTTTTTATGCCTTGTGATTGTCCTGTCTTGTCTTTGTTTGTTGCCAACACCATCAAGGGTGGTGTCCAAAGGTCATTTGGATACCATGCTGTCTTCTGAGTAAAATGACCGTAATCAAACAAACAATGGATGCCCCTGTTGGCTGGCACACTATAATATACTCAGAGAAATCTTCAGCACTTCTAAAATCTCAATAAAACATGACCAATCCAGGTTTATGGTTTAGGTACATGTATATCATCCTGCAGTCAAGTTAGTAATGTTAAAATGAAAAAATTGATCAATCAGTGCATGTTTTAGTCTGTAATTCCATTAATTTTCAGGAGGTAAGGATAAGAATGGATGCCCGGTGCTAACTTTCCCTGACAACCCTCACCTTGGAGAGGTCACAGATGAGCAGTATAAGAGAGTGGTTACCTACCTGGTCAACGTCCCAGCGTAAGTACATTTATACAGGTGAAAGGCTCTACTGGTCATGTCCGGATTAGAACCATTGCTACATATGTCTAGACATGGGCCCACTGAGTGCAGTATGTTCACTCAGAGACTTGTTACCTTTGTTGAGCTCTGAGGGAATATTAACTTTCCATCAAGGAAGTACAACTGTATTAATGTGTCTATTTACTGTCGTAGTATGTTGTCATCATGTGACTGAAATACCCTTGTGTTCATCTTTGAACACCTGTTCTCCTGCCGTCATGGGTCAATGGTTAGCAACTTGTTCTACAGATCCTCCTTCAGTTTTCCGATCACAAGTTTAAGTTCGTTAGTCAACCTCCCGTTTATGAGGGAGGCACATCATGTATCCCTTGGTTGCTGGGGTTTCCTCCTGGTTTTCCACCATATTTAAGGAAGGCAGAGAGAGAAGTGGACAAGCTATCATCATATAAGTGGAATACCCTTGAGTACAGTAGATATGATATCATTGTAGTATGTAGGTAAAGTATTAACCCTGACCCAGGACTAAGAATTTAGTTTAGTCTTACATGATGGACATGCTAAAATATACAATGTAAACACAACACTATATATGTTTGATTCTGCTCTAATGAGAAAAAGTCATTGAGAACTTTATTTTATAAACTGCTTTATATGGTTTATCTATCTAATGTGGGATAGAATTTCACCCTGCTCTGTAATGGGTGTGTTATTATGATAGCATGAAGCCAGAGCTTGTATCATGGATTGCTCCATTATCAATAGAGGGGTGTCGTCAGTTGTTAGGAAAACCAATGACTTCAACATTATTGTTAATTAGACATTATTCAATAAAAACTCTTTTAATGTTAAACCCATCTGCCTGTCAACTCTTCTACAAAGCATGTGCCCTGTCTTACCGTAGTACTGTTTGGGGTAACAGTTCAGTTGATAATATACAAAAACTAACCATGTTACAAAAGAGAGCAGCTCGTCTGATCTTAAATGCTGATTTCACTGTTCTCCAACACACCTTTTTTAACCAACTGTAATGGATGCCCTTTAAATATCAAATGGATGTTAAAATTCTTTGTCTAATGAACATGTGTGTAAATTGTTCTTCCCTAAAGGCCGACAAAAATAAAATAAAAGTTAAGGTAAAGTATATTGGAGCTTATATTAGAGGTATACTTTACCTTACCTTTTATTTTATTTTTGTCGGCCTTTAGTGAGGAACAATTTCATGTGCATTGACTGATTAACTGTCTCAAAAATAAGGATGTATATAATGTTTTGAGACTTTCATCCCCCACAATATTATCTCCATATACATTGCAGCCTCTTTTAATTAATCAGTTGTGTGTTTTTACATGTATCTGGGGAGAAGTTAGTGTTTTAATTAGTCAAATCTGAATACTCTGAAGGTTACATGATACATCAGCATGTCATTCACTATGGGGTGATTTACACTGTCACACAGTTAAAGGAAGTAGATAAAGACTGTATGTTTAATGTCTCCTTGAAGTAAATCCGGATTTAATAGCTCTTGAGGACAAAATAGAACGTTTAATCACTCTCTGGTTAACCATAAAACATGATTGTCCAGATAGTTTGTGCTATATTAAGTATTGAACAATTTGAGCCCTCACAATCTGTAACGTTTCATTCTTAGTGCTGACTTTTTAACAGGGAAATATCTCGTATTAATACGCTGTCGTATAGTCTCTAAAACTTTGAGTGAGCACTCAGAATGGGTTTCCTGTAGCCCTGGTTTCCTGAGAGCTATTGGGCGACAGGAAGATTATCAGCCCTAATGCCCTGAGAGCTATGGGGCGACAGGAAGATGATTAACTGTGTATTTGTTCTACCCTCCTGCCTCGTCAGACATATCGCCTGCCACCCCATCATATAAGTGAAATAACCTTAAATTCTAATTTGAGCCCCAATCAGACAAACAAAGTCAGATTTAAGGACTTTGCTTCTTGATATTAGAGCTATAGAGGAAACGGTCATATTACATGTACTGATATATTTTTCCACACTAGTCATTAACAAAGACGACAACCAACTGTTTTTCTGACATTAACTAGTTATGAATGTAAACCTTGAGTGTAGGGTGCATGAGTGTGGGTCAGT
>JAVFBX010226998.1:0-11031 GCA_034783855.1 Mopalia kennerleyi | reverse complement strand
CCTAATAAGAGGAGGCTATATTTCCAGTTCAAGTGAATCCTAGAACTTGTTACAAAATTATCAGACCTTAATATTGTCAAATAATGCAATGGCGGGGATCTTGTTTTATAGAACATGGTGAAATTCAATCCCATTCATTATCTTCAAGGCAGGAAGCTATATTCCAAGTTTGAAGTGAATGCATGAACTTATTCTCTACTTGTGATGTTCACAACATATACAGGCATGAATATTTCAAAGTTATGCAATAACGGCCATTTTGTTTAAACACATTTGGTGAAATGCAATCCCATCTGTTGTCTTCACAGGTGGAAGCTACATACCAAATTTGTAGTTAATTGATGAATTTGTTTTCAAGTTATCATGTTCACAAACATTTGTGACGGATGGACAGATGCGCAGAAGCATTTCTTAGTCCCCCACACCCACCCTCCTCTACTATAGTAGTGGTGGACAATAACATAAGCAAAGAAAAACTGTACATATTTTATAACATTAATGATCATTTAAACATGAACATGTTAGAATACATTGGGAAATGAGTTATTGGCTGTCTTGCTTCTATAGTTAACACCATAAATCTGGGCCAAAGCCGAGAGTATATTGTTATTACAAGAAGAAAATATGTATATTGATTATTTTGAGATGCCCTAAAATGAATAAGCTATAATGTTGCACTGGATTGAATTTGACAGCCATTGAACTGCGCGGAGGATATTTACTATGCTGGATATTAGAATGTCTTAATAATAATAGGTTATTTTAGTACCTTAGTGCTCATGCTATCTGATCACTTTGATTAACATCAGAGACAGAAACAAACCCTTGGCTCACACATTAGCAAATTCACCTAACTATTCTGTATAATTTGAATATATACAACTTATTCTGGGAATCACAACCAAATTACTTCTAGGGTTTCTGTGTTATTTATGCCAACAGAAGCATGAAAAACAGATGAAATAGAGACAAAATAAATAAACTCAAAATGAAAACTATGTAATCCTACTTACATGTACCAAGAACCCGACTAGAAAGGATTTGGGGTGGACATTTCTTGGAGGACTTACTGCTAGTTTCAGCTTAATTGTTGAAAATTAATGTGTCATGTGATTGTACATTGCATGGAGTGCCATTTTATACCCAGTAATCAAGAACCAGCACTCTGATATGCTCTAAGCCTCTTCACATCCGGACAATCAGCCATTTGTAAAATTTTTGACAAATGTACAATCAATACACAACTGTCCAGAATAAGTAAACTCTATCCCATCATTTGAGATTAGTTTAAGCCTCAATGAAGGACAGATTTTGACCAAATTGAACTTTCAATCTCAGACTTCTGTATTTTGTGTGCACATACATATTTCATCTACAAACTATAATTGTACACAGCTTGGGTTTTAGATTTGCATTCCTGCTATTAAATCGTTGGTCCTTACACCAATAAAGCTACAAATAAACACTAATTTCACTGATGCACTTTATGGTGGAAAACAGAGAGAAAACCTCAGAAAATCCACCCCCGCAATTGCCGGAGCCACATAGTGTCACTTGCTCTAATACTGGAGGGTCAACTGATAGACTCGATCCTGTGAACAGTACATCAATGTACGACTAGTAAGCACAGGCTTATTTTGAAAAAAATATGCTCATTATCTCAGTCAAATCACCTTTTCCTACTTTAGTTTAAAGCGCTGCTCCTCTCGGCAATTAAATGCATATAGGTAAAACGGGCATAATTTTTTCTGTTGAATTATACATGAATATTGTCAAATTATGCAATGGAGGCCATTATGTTTTCCATAATTTGGGATGACCCTTGAGTACAAATTTCATGGTAATCAGAGAATTTGTTCTTGACAAAAAGGCATGAATACTCCAAAGCTATGCAATGACAGCCATAATGTTTTGCATAATTTGATGAATGCAATCCCCATCCTATGTCTTAATAGGAGGGTATACAAAAAATGTTTGCAATTCAACCAAAAAACATTGCTTACTCAAGATATCATCATTCATTAAAGATAGAGCAAAAGTATAGTCCCAACTAATAGAAAAACAGAAATGTATAATTTAGTTTGAAGTAAAGTGAAATAAATATTGCAAGACAAATAAAAATAAAACATTCATATTAATGATTTCAGTAAAATAGTACTTATTGGTTAAAATAAAATGATACACAAGTTACAACAAATAATCACATTTACAGAGCAACTTTGCCTACTGTTAATATGTCTTTTAAACCATGCCCAAAACAAATTGATAATCAAAGCTTTGACCAAGTGATATACATCTGTTCAATGATAAACATCCCATGTTATCTCCATTCATTCATTTGTATTAGGCCTAAAATAAAAAATGCTTTGTTTCCTCTAACGGCCTGGAAAAAATTGGGCTAGGCAGGCAGGATTTTTGTTTTCATTTGTCAATTATTTTTTTATTGTAGACATACAAAAGAGTAGATATTAAATAAAACTCATACAGATGCTTGATGACCGAAAAACATAACAAAAAACGATTTTGCTACCAAATATGCTTATTTGGAAAGGTCTTTGGAAAAAAAAAATTTTTAATTTTTTTTTCAATTTTGTTTTGAAAAGCCAATAAAAACTTTAGACTCGGAGCTATTTCGTAGGGTCGGTTGGGTTAGAGGAAACAAAACATTTTTGTTTAGGTCTTAGGAGTAAAAATACACTGTCGGTCAAAAAGCTGGATGGATTTTAAAAAAAAACAATGGAACATTTGGTTGTTTTCATTATGTTTGGATTGGTATAACGAAAGCATGAAATGGACTACCAATTTAGTCTTAATTAAATCAGACAAAAATTTATATATATATATTTATATATATAAATATATATATATATAAATATAAACACTTTAAGATGGATGTTATATGGATTTGTGTCAATGTTTTTTCTCAGAAGGTGAAGATGAAAAGGATCTTGTCATTTCCTCCACTGATTGATTGATGGGTGTTGAAGGAGTTTTATGAAAGCGATCTTATAGCCACACAAACACAACCATACGGAGATCTTCTCCAACAGTATAGCCACACAAACACAACCATACGCAGGAGTTTTGCGCTGTTGGAAAGTAAACCTTTTTTCATTGGTTAGTGAAGCAGTTTGAAATATAGTGCTTGTAGCCAGAGCCATTTCCTGTTTTAGCGTTGGAGTCATGTTTGAGGTCTATTTGAATTCTATATCCTGTGATTTGCTGCTCAAACTGCTGTATTCAACTGAATAAGTGAATTGAAAAAATTTTTTTTTACAGAAAGCTGGCTTTCTTTACTTAAAAAAATGTTTCTCAAAAGAATAATGATCATCTAAAATGGGATTATTGCAGAGTGTGTATTATTATGCCTCATCACGTAACAATAGTTACTATTAATGCTGAAAGTATCTTTAACCAAGAAAGCTGCACAAATGCTCCAAAGAACATGTTACTTATAGAGCAGGACACGCAACCAACTTGATATAAATGTTTAAAGCATTCCTTTCATTCCCTGGGCATTTTACTGGTAGAATTAATATTGTTTATTATCCATATTATGTTGCTCATTTTCAATTTTTTTCCAATGCCCCAAAGAAAATGTAACTTATATAGCTGAAAGCTCCACATGGCTGCATCCTTGCAGAGGCTGTGCCGCCATGACAGGGTACACCCAAGTTAAATGCAAGTACGTGCCGGGTGTCTGGTTGTGACCCAGTACTGCAAGTCAACTCGATGGTGAAACAATGTCCTGGGCTGCATAGTTTGAGGCACAGGCCCGTGGCATGGCCCTTTGTTTGAGGCCATAACATAGAAAAAAACAAACAGCATGGCAGTTGTTGGGGAGGAAGGGGGAAAATAAAATCAAAACAAAAGGAAAACTACTGTGACATGTCTGGTGAATGTGAATATGCCAAGTCAACTGACCAGGCCCTACACTTGTACCTTTATCTTGCTTAGTAAGACAAAGAGTTTATCACTGGCCAGCAAGGAGACACTTATCACATGTCCAGTGTGTGGTCAGTGCCTGGTCAGGGAGAGAGGGGGTCACAGGTCACCAGCATGTGCATCATTTAAACCTTGCACAGTGTAACACCATGTATCCATTTACATATAACACAACACAGCAGTTCAGTTATATCGTATCTCCTTTTAAATTTTGTCCGAAAGTATGTCACTTAATATTTGACCGAATCCAGTTGGTGGCATGTATCAAAAGTAATGGCTATTAACCGACTAGTGATTTGCTAATCACTGCCACTCACATACAACAACAACTCCTGGTAATCACTCAGCATGACGTGGACTGACCTGAGTATTGTACAAGCTAAATCTCTACAGCGAAAAACACAATCAAACTGGCCAAAGAAATAAATAGAAATGCGCTTAGCATTGAAATAAATAGAAATGCGCTAAGCATTCATTTTTCGTTTAACAGTAGAGGCCTATGCCTAATACTGATTAATAATTAAGGCAATCTAATTTCAATCTAACTTGCTTTGCTTTCCCCAGCAAGTGGCATAAATTAAAAAAATGACTTTAGAGACGTTACTCACAATGCCTTTTAAGCTGATCAATTCGATCAAAACAGTTTGTTAAATAGTTTGACTGCCTATCGATATATTTCTGCTCTACATCTTGGCCCTATTGTAACAGTTTGATACAGCATGTACGATACCTAATTAGTCCGCAGCTCAGGCGGCTATGCATATGAAGTTGTGATCTATGGACACCGGTGAAGCGCTCCTTAATCTAACTAACACTCCACTGTGCAGTTTAGTGTTTATTAGTCTCTTAATACTTCAAATATACACCAGCAAACTTAGGAATCCACTTAGACGAAATTTAAAGTGAGATACGATGTACGGTAGCATTTATTTACATAAAACATATTGGCATTTGGGGGCATCCTAGAAGCACTATCCAGCCGTGACCAGGTACACCCCAGGTAAATGCAAGTACATGTAGGGCATCTGGATGCGACCCAGTACTGCAAGTCGACTTTGGGGTAAAGATAAGTCCAGGGTTGACAGCAAAGTCACAGCATAGAGGACATAGTTTGAGGCCCAAACGAGACAGGTGGAGTGTCCCCAAGGGGATCAGGTAATGCATATCTCTGTACTGCCAGCTTGAAGTTATTACACTTCAGGACAAAACACACATGGTCCCGAAAGACTGCACATGGAATATCTACACAGCAATTCATTTCCGAACTGATGCCATGAACAATGCACAATTTGAAGACCTACTCTTATAACAATGTCTATCAAAGACTTTGGATTATCTATACACACTTCCAAGATATGATTTCCACTGACACAGAAAACATGTCACTTCCAGTCATATCACAAAGCAGGAACCCGAATGCCAAAACGTGTATGTCTGTAATGTTTCATGTACATAAATGTTATATAACTAAACTGCAAGCACTTTGACAATATCCCAACATTGTAATAAAACTGATTGAAATTTTAACACAGGTAATAGTCAAGAAGACCTCTTCATAACGAATTACTATAAACATGCACAGCAAAATCACAATAAACGTCTGTAAATGTAGATAATGGCAAAGCTCGGTCCAAATCCAGGCTGAGGCTTGCCAAGTTTTCTCTCCATACTCACAAAATATAATTAAGGAAACGAGGTGCAATGAACACAACAAAATATTAAGCATTATGTCAATAAAATAACTGAGTAAAATGAAAATGTTGTTGAGCTCGTATGCAGAACACCTGACCCAAATGTGTAACCACATGCAACAGTGATTAGTTCATGTAGTCCTTCGAGACCTGGCCATAATGACGGGAGGTGAAACAGTGAAGCTGTGGGCACACCCATTAATTGGTACGGGGATGATATTGAACAAGTTTTCAGGCTGTCAGATTCTACTATCGGGATCCTGGCAAATAAACAGAAGAAAACAATGGCTACAAAAGAGAAAGAAACACAACAATAATAGCAATCATCACACATATCTAAGCCATAACAGGAAATCAACACATGCTTGACTTGGTTAATAACTTGGTTTATAAACCATGTTGCTTAAAACAAAAGCCTGGCCCTGATCATATTTGGTTAAATGGACAGATTGCATAAGTGAACAAGGGCTGAGGCAGAGGGGTGTCCACCCGTCCAAATGGACACCGGCAATAGAACAATTGCCGTATCTGGACAGCCTTTTCTAAGAAACTTTAACATGCAGGAGATAGTGAACAGCGGAAATTAGACACCCAGTAACTTAAAGAGTGAAGCAAAATGACCATTTTGGTTACATGTACCATACTTTTGATTTCTGTTAAGCCCCTTCAAGTGTAAATAAGCAGTATCAGATCCTAACTTTAAAAGCCATGCAGCTGACAAGAGTTCATACATGGAACTCATACAAAATACAAATGTAATCGGTTAACAGATGTCTGGAGTATGACAAATTACTTGAAAAATTACCAAACTGGGTGGAATCAAAGTAACGATGTGTCTGTTTGATTGGGATTTAACGCCATACTTAAGGTTATTTCACTCACATGATGGCGTGCCAGCCTAATGGGTGAAGGAAAGCACACCCAACATCACTGGCGACAAACAAAAACATCACAGGATACTGACAGAACAATACAAAGACATCACAAACATATCTGCTTCCTGTTCCTCTTGGGCACGGAAAGCACCAGGGCAACAAGAAGCTCCCTCCAACCACCCACAAAGTAACGAATATATTTTAATCTTCATACAGATGAAATAAAAGTGACCGTCTTCATTTTGGGATTTTCTTTTGGGTAAGCAGTGGAAAGCTTTTACTATAAAGTATAACTATACTCATAATGGGAAAAGCGGATTCGACTAAATTATGGACAAGTCTTTGGCTGCTTTACAAGGTTTAAGGTTCTTAGTTGGCATAAATACGATGACTATAATTTAAATATACTACATACAACTAAATATTTAGGGGATACAATAATTCAGCTCATATTTTTCAGTGTTGATATTTGACAAAACAATGGCAACTGTCAAATAACGAATTTGTGCTCATAATCCCAGTCGAATCACCTTATCCCACTTTTGCTTAAAAACTTTTGTTTTTCTTCAAGAGCGAAATAGTAAAAGTTATGGTTTATCCCCTGGCATATTGGTGCAAAATACAATGTCGGCCATATTTTTGGTGAAACCTATTAAAGTTTGACGACATCTATTTTATTAAAAGAAAAAGTGAAGTTTGGAGTTAATATCTGAATTTGAATGATGGCTATTTTGGTTTGCGGAATTAATGAAATGCAATCCCATCGGTTTCTCTAGCTATCATGTTCACAAAAAATAGGAGTGAATATTGTAAGATAATGCAATGGGGGCCATTTTGTTTTAGCAATTGTCTTACCAGGAGGATACTATAATTCAAGTTTCCAGAGTTACCAGTTATTCCGTGAATTTGTCATATAGTTCACAAGATATACATACATGAACGTTGTGAAATTATGCAATGGCTGCCATTTTGTGTTATAGAAATCCCACCCTTTGTCCTAATAGGAGGAAGCTATCATAAAAGTTTCAAGCTATTCAGTTGTGTGGTCTCAGAATTATCATGTTTACAACACATAGGGGTGAATATTGAAAAATTATGGGGAAGCTAACTTCCATGTTTTAAGTAAATTTCAAAATTATAATTCTCACAACATATAATCGTAAATGTCGTAAAATAATGCAATGATGGCGATTTTTTAAAACAAAATTTGATGAAATGCAATCCCATCCGTTGTCCTGATGGTAGAAGGCTACATACATTTCCAGTTTCATAAATGATTACAGTTATCGTGTTCACACATACATACAGACATGAATATTGTAAAATAATGGCATGGCAGCCATCTTGTTTTATGGAATTTGGTGAAATGCAATCCCATCCGCCGCCTTAACAGAACAAAGCTACATACCAAATTTGAAGTTAATCTCTGAATTTATTTTCTACTTATAGTGTTCACAATACATACAGTGATGAATATTTGAAAATTATATAATAACGGTCATTTTGATTAATGGAATTTGGTGAAATGCAATCCCATCTGTCGTTTAAACAGGAGGAAACTACATACCAAGTTTGAAGTTAATCCGTGAATTTATTTACAAGCTAGCAGATTCACAAACATTTGCGACGGACAGACGGAAGTCAAGTCCACCCCCCTGATAATATTCTTCCCACCTGAAAATTCAGAATAAGCTGGCCTTTCAATATGAACATACCATGCTTAAAACAAATTACTTGAAAAGCTTGTTATAGTTATTAATATGAATGAAATGAGTTAAACTGATAATGTCCCTCTCCTCCCATGTTGTGTGACATTTGCCCAAAATTTTAGGACAATGAGGCTATTAAATTTGAACATATGGTTCTTAACACAAATTTTAACTTAAATTTACTTGAAAAGCTTGTTAAAGTAAATACATGTAGTATGCATATAATGAGCTGAACTGATAATATCCCTCTCCTCCTATGTTGTGTTATAATTGCCTCAAATTTCCGGACAATCAGGCTACTCAATTTGGCCATACAGTGCTTTACACAGTTAAGACACCATTTCCTCTAAAACAGTATCACTTCATTAGCATAGAATTCCATACCATTTTTATAATCTCTTCTTTTTCGGTCAGGCGAAAATGTGTGTATTTAATTACAGAAACCTTCATATCGCTGACACCAAGGGTACAACATAACTTCCTTTACCCTGTACAGGCGAGCTAAAAATCCTTTTTAAACAACATTTCTATAACACCCTCTTGAAGTAAAGAAGAGACCACTTTTACTTTCTCTTTCATGAATGAGGGCGTAGAAAAGGTTAATAAAGCATACAGAGAGCACATACCCAGAGAGTTAGAAACAGCTAAAGCATTACTGGGAGCGGAGTCAATGGTTGTGACAATAACATGGTTGTGATGAACAGATTGTACCTAAAGTAACTCTGGGCATTTCACAGCATTCACATTTATTAAGAGCTGGGTGGTTAAGGAAGGTACAAGCTGAACAGTTCCACTGCTCTCCTTCTTCCGAGTCACCGCTAGAAACCTGGGGTTGTGGGGCAGGTACAGGAGGCACTGATGTTATCTGGGGCAATGGGGGCCGAGGTGCCTCTGAAATCATAAACAACAAATTTCATTAAAAATAGAACAGGATACTCAAATCTAATATTCAAACTTTCTTATCTGTTAGATTTGATGTGCAATGACGTATTATATTTCCAGTTGAACTGTTCAATTAATCACTTAGCTGTTTGATGCATGGCTTAACATGTTAGAACTCACGTTTTAGAGGCCTGGGTGGGGGGTTGGGAGGGGCCTGGTGATGACTTGTTGTTTGGGTCGCTTGTGGGACATCAGCGGGTCTTTGTGGACTGCTTCTGGGAGGTGTTTTCTTTCGTGCAACATTAACCCCAGCCTTTGGTATGGGAACACCGGGACCCTGATCTAAGTGAGAGTAAAACAACTCATCTTGAGGATTCCAAACACCTAGTGGAGCTGAAAGATAAAGTCAAGATATAAAAAACCTGGTCATTTTATAATGTACAATTATAAATCATCAATCAATTAATTCTAATGAACTTTGTTACTCTTTATAGTACTAATCATATGTGAATGATAGTACTGAAACCATTGAATAAACTCTGTGTGTGAGTTAAATGAAACATGAGCACATAAATGAATGAAAGCTTGTAATAATTCTATACTAGATGATTTTGAACTAGTTTCACCAACATTTCCTGTGGAATAAACTACCTGATATTTGTGTGTATATATATATAATATATATTACAGAAGGCCTAAATTCAATAAAACATATCTGATGTTTGTGCTATTTTATTGACAGTTCCATACCAATGTACTCTTTACTATGTTGTCTTATTTGTTAAGTAAAGATACAATTTCTACATGCAACTCATTCTCAAATATGCCATAACCACAGTTTTTGCGTTTTTTCTTGGAAGACTATGATCACTGCTATTTGGAAAAAACTAGTTACAATGTACTTCCCGAAGTATAATTTATTTTCGAGGGGCAGACCTTTAGGATAACAACAAAGAGACTGTTGAGACTTATTTATTACTGTGTTTTCAATGTGTCTGGTTTGACAGCAGATGGTCTTGTGTCTAGAACAAGTCTTCATTCAGTTATTTTACAGTATATAATACACGGCAAATGTGTCTATAAACTGCTTTATTCTTGCGATGACTGACTCTAACCATTGTGTCTCACTCAGCTGTATGCTCATCATGTATACGGTTGAACAAATGTATATGGTAATTCAGTTGTGAATAATAATTCAGACAAATCTGCTGTTTAAAAAAAGCATATCATCCATTTAAAAGATTTAGGCCCAATACCCCTAAATTTTTTCTGCCATGGCGATGCGCAGCGAGTCACAACAGCATAGTGCAAGACATAGGCTACATGTATATGTATATATGTATGTGACTCTGTTTCTCAAAGAAAAAGGAAAAACATTACCCAGAGCTTTCTACATGACTGGCATAGTTAAGGGGTCGCGTTTGTTATTCATTTTGCATTTTATAATCGGAATAACTTCAAATTTGTTTCTAGGCACTAGTTAACCAGCACTTATTGACTTGGTGTGATCTTCAAACAATAAGACCACTCTCAGATCACCAACAAATAAACAAGCAGCAATACTTACTTCTGCCCTGATTAAACATATCCACTTCACGTGTCATACATTTGATTTCTGTCAACAATTTTATATTGCTTTCTCGCAGCTTTGTCAGAGTTTCTGGCTGAAAACGAATAAATGATTTTCATAAAATGCATCCATTGACAATAATAAGTCTCATACAATGCATTAAGCTAAAAAAACATGTCCTGAAAAATAAATACGGTTGAGAATTATTCTTCATCTTTTGTGCCTAGTGCTTAATAATATTCAGGTCAGAAGACTAGGACACTTAAATAATAGATACATGCATGCAGGGCTCGAAATAGAAAACTAAGAATGGACTGCAACTTTTTCCTCCCCTTACAAAAAATAGCAGGCCAACCAGT
>JAVFBX010226987.1:0-11031 GCA_034783855.1 Mopalia kennerleyi | reverse complement strand
GTCCAATGATTTCAAATTTAACAGAGAATAAAAATCTGAAGTAGTGTATCGATTGTTTGTCTAATTATGGTTTAACGCCGTATATAAGGTTATTTCACTCACATGACGGTGTGCCAGCCCAATAGGTGAAGGGAACCACCCTCGACGCTACTAGCAACTAACAAAGACAATACGAGACAAATACAGGACAATCACAGCACACGAAACAAAGACATTACAATCGGATCAGCTTCCTGGTTCCCTTTAGCTCTGAGAGCACCAGGGCAACACGAAGCTCCCCCCGGCCACCCGCTTATATCGATTGAATCAAAAGGCTTTTAATAGGGGACCAACAAGACTTAAATTGTACTCTATCTTATCGTATTACTCAGCCAATTCAGATGTCCCTCTTTCAGTAATGAAAAGTAGCCCCCTTAAAACGATACCAGTTGAAAACTACACTCGCAGCGTTTCTCTAAACTGGAATGTCATTACGTTAGAATGAATGTCTCAACCACAGGGAGAGTCATTTGAGCCCTATTTTAGAATGTTTACATAGCGAAAATATTTTCGTAGATGTCAGGGAACATTTTAAAAAAGCATAACGAAGTCACCACATATAGAACACAGATATAATTGATAAGATGGTTTAATAGAAACACATATATACAACAGATTTGTTGTGATTTAGTTAGTACATAATATTTTTTATTATCTTTTTTTGTACGAACACGTCAAACCTGTGCTTACTATATGTATAAAGTAATCCCAGGTCGAACATATACAAAAAAATAGTTCGATTATGAGTTCTGAGTTTTCATTGCATCAATGGCATATACATTACTGATATGGTCTTTGCACACTTCTAGTTAATGGACTTCTTATTATATATAAAATGAGCCTATATACAATTTGTATGCTGATACATGTATGTCAAGAAAGTTAAGACTAAAAGAATCTGAATGCTAGTGCAGACAAAGTAAACGTCAAAAGACAGACGGAATACGTTGTTCCTTGTGGTGACGCTGACGTCACGATGTTCATGATCATTTCATCAACAGCCTGTTCCACAATGTTGAGAGAAACACGTCCAAGGTTCAGAATTGTCGAGTGGAACTCTTTGATGTCGAACAGTACACCTGGAAGCATTACAAGTTCAATGCCATATTTCAAAATAATGTTATAAGGAATTAGGATAAGGGAAAATAAAGCTAGATCTAAAAATATCATCAAAATGGAAGTAAAACAGACGTTTTGTCCAAGATTATCCACTTCTTAGCCCATTTGAATATTTTATCGCTGCAGATCCCTCACCTATAAAAAATATAAAACTTTAAATGTAGTAGGTTATATAAATCCTTTCAGACTATGTTCTCCTGATTTGAAACCTCCCGTGACGTTAAGACGCTATTAATGAGTTCTTATCATGTCAGACATGTGATTTGGCCTTAACACACCCTTCTTACCCAGTTCAGTTTCTGCGCGTGTCCGCAGTTCTTTGATTTTTAATTCGCCATACTTATAAGCACAGGCTTGCCCAGGCCAAGTAATGTAGCGATCTATTTCTCTCTCCATCGATCGGCGAGCAAATGACGTGTATCGTAACATGTACTCTATTGCTTCGTCTCTACTCCATCTACGGGACAACAAGGAAAACACATGTTTATTCCATTTCACACCATTCGCATCATTTACACGTATAACAGATTTCTTTTGTAATCTTATCAGAATTGTAACAAACATAGAATGAGAGCGATAAATCGCTGGATTATCCTTATGCTATTTGAGGTTTACGTCATAACTGTATCATGTTAACATATGTCCTATTAGCGTCACAGTTTTTACTGTTTTGTCGCATTTGCTAAACAAAAAAATAAGTCAGTTTGAATCAAATCAACTGAACGAGCCATGTTTTTTCTACAAATACAAACTTCAGGAAATGTAGTGTTTTGCTAACCGGTTGAGTAGAACTCAACTTTTGTCTTTTATTACAGTCAGATAGATCTATAGGCAGTAACGCTAACCCAATACGCTAAACTGAATTCGATAACTTGTCATCCAAATATCATTCTTTAGAAGAAAATAATACTTTTGTATTTAACTGCGTCGTTTTCGGTAATAAATCTCTGGTAAAGTCAGTAAAACAAAACACCCATACCAACACAAAAAGGGCTAGCCATTATGAATCGTATTATGCTATAGGCCTACGGATATACTAAATATGATAAACTCCCCTTGATTCTCATCAACCCTCAGTATGAATGGCGAAACTACAACACACGTTGCTCATCAACAGTTATATTTAGTATCTATGAGGCTATAAACAGCATATACTTTATGAAATAGCACAACCACTAATGATGTATGGTCTATCCATTATTTGACTGGTGTTTACAATGTTACAATTATATGACGAGTTGGCATTGTCTCTGTTTGGACATTGGATTATGCAACGACAGCGTGAGTTTAATGCTAATAAATTACTTACTCCATAGCATGTATACCGGTGTCCACAACCAACCGACAAGCTCGGAATATCTCCGAAGAGTAACGGCCCATCCTGTAAAAATAATAATACACAGAATAGTGACATTTACTTGTAAGGGTGACTGGCTTTTAGGTAGGTCTTTAGTGCCGTGTACAATTTAGATGTACATGGAATTTCATAATAAAACTGTCAAATGTCACTTTTCCAGATATTGACAGCTGCTCATAAAGTGATCTTTGTCAAACGAAAGAGGAGAAAACAAATAAAGAGTTGAAATGACAGAAGTTAATGTAGCCGAAACCTTATTTTTATGCAGGTATTTGCGTTGACTTGAACGCCTTGTGCTCAATTTTTTTCTGGGCAGACGTTTTAGTTCGCGATACACATAACGACTGAATTTACATCCGCTCTTTGTTGGCTAAATGTATTTATAATGGTTTCTTAAGAGCCATTACAATAATCAAACATGATACTACCCAAAGTATGTCAGTTTCTTTTAGAAGTTCGTTCGTAAATGATGTTTTGCGTAGATGAATATTGTATAGTCGGTGATTGCTTTTAGAAATATAAATCGGTTTCATGTTATTTTGTCGTTTGACGTTAATTAATAATGAATTTATTTCGATATATTATTGCATCAGTATGTTTAATATAAGAAGACGTTCTTATTCATACGAAGCATATTCTGTTGATAAAAATAAATTGAAACATTCGAAAGTGACATTCGGATAAATATGGAGTACAGCAGGGATCATGCTGCATGGCAGATGTTTAAATTTAAAGTCTTGCCAAACAGTATGAATCATTAACAGTGGCTTTTGCTAGTCACCAGATTCATAAGCAACGTGTTTTAAATAAAGAGGCCCTGCTAACTCACAATTCAGCATCATCTTCGTATAAACCCATCTCTTCCACAAGGGATTCGGCATACAAGGACCATCCCTGCACAAACGGAATAACAAAGTAGTAAAAGAATTTGCCGTTGAATACAATAAGGCATGGAATTTAATTATGGAATAACAATGAACAAAAAAAACTTTAATGTTTAAATAGTATGCCACAGCAAACTTATTTCAAAACACCTTTTTATTCATTGATTGACCAAGTTATAGTTAAATGTAGGCTACGTAGCTACGTGTTAGCGGACACCAGGCTTTATTTACATTGTAAAATTAAATCGATGGCACAGTTCAACAGATCCACTTTAAAATTAACTCAGCTGATGTTTGGTGTCGCTTCGTGATTGTTAGGACCACTCTACAAGAGCATATCGTTGTGAAACAAGGGCAGTGTGTTAAAGAATCACACTTCTAGTACCTCTGCGTAGGACGTGTATGCCGGGAAGTTGAAGGGTGCACTGTATATCACATACGGTACATACTTTCTGAATGCTGGTGACGGCAGCTTTAGCGCAAAGCTAGTCTAAAATACAAAACATATATTTATATATATACTGATAAAGACATTTATACATGCACATAATCGATCGTATTTGAACTCAAATAATGATGTATAAGAAATAATACTCTCGCAAACCTACTCATATATTCATTGGTTAATTAAAATGTAATTGTTAGCATATGTAGACATTGTAACGCCGCTTAGTGTAATAAAAAAGGTTAGTGTAATTAGTATCATACTAAGCGATGCGACTGCATCGCTTAGTGTAATAATGTTAGCGTTGCAACTGCAACGTTTAGTGTTATAAATTAGAATTATTACACCAAGTGTTTCTTGTGTACAAACACATGCACCGCTTAGTGAAATAAAACTCGGACTTGAACCGCAACCACATCAGTTTGGATTTTGTAATGTCGTAGACTATAGTAAAATTGTATGTAAAAGCATTTTGACCTTTTAACATCATATACATTTTCTACACAATGCCTTCCACAAAATCAACCAACTGAAGTAAATCTAGTTTTTACATGGGTTTGATTGGCTGGGTTTGGGGGTCGCTTGGACTTTCAGTTCCTACCGGCTTGTATTAGAGAAACCTTTTGATAATTAAGACGATCACTAATATAAATGCAAAACAACACTCATATTCCGCTGTTAACTGATGCACAGTGAACTATATTACACAATTCGGCTACATGTCGGTGGTGGGGATGATCTGGAACGCACATAATCATCATCACACAAAGCTCCCCAAAAACCGACATAAAAGCTACACAAAACACCTTCCTGAGAATACATGAACCAATTAGCTAACCTGCTGAAATTCAATCCACGTTTAAATTTAAGGACACACAAATCAAACAATAGACACTTCAGAAGAATAATGTCCACAGTATGATAGGACAGGGATATTCGTTACGCCAGTGGATATCACTGGCAGAGATAATAGGGGACAAGCTGGTTATGTAAAGGTGTCACGTTACTTGTAAATGATGTCCCGGGTTAACCTCGTGAGCTGTCAATGCCATCATGTTAAAGGAAAATCTAAACGAAAGAACAAAGTTATGTGTAAGTGTATACTAAAGCACTAAAAATATCACAGAAATGTGGCAAGAAGTCAGTAGATCATGGCAAAACCAGTAAACCTGTTTCAAAACTTCCAAAAGCTGTGTCCTTTAGACTATTGATCGACAGAGTTTTGATGATAGAACATTATGGCAAGCAACACAGTGAAACTATTAAAAACTTACAAATGTCACCTCAAGAAGACCAAAAAAGATTATATTAGAAGTCAGTGTCTAAACCCGCAGCTTTCTTTATGATGATATGATATAACTTTACTTCAGAGACAGGTATTATATATACAAGTACAAAGTCCATAATGAGGTAAGCTACACTTAATGTAGCAAAAGAATGTATTTTCTAGTATAGTATGTAAAACCACTGTTGTTCAAGCGGTGAAGTATATTGGATATCACTTGTTCGCAACGTGGCAATATAACTATTGGCACATGAAATAATACTAGCTTTGAAGTTAAAAACAGACTTGCGAATAATTTCACCAAAAGAAGGTACACCATTAATACAAAACATACAACTGGCTGAACAGTCACGACGGAAACCCATCAACCATCTGAAAGAATTAGTGTACAATGCACGTAGGTTGTCATACGACTTTTTGGTAAATTTGGACCACAACTGACAACAGTAAGCTATATATTACTACAAAAAGAACGAAACAGTTGTATTTCCACTTCGATGGTACACATTTTGAATTTACGTATTAATATATCGGCTCTTATGCAGACTTTACGTTTCTGACACTCAATATCTGAATCGTTGGATAGCTCATCTGTAAACACATAACATAAAGAACAATAAAACCGAGTAAACGACAAGTCAGAATTACAAAGTTTGACATTTCGTGGACTAAACATTTTGTATCGTTTGGGTTTAAAAAGAACACACAACGATTTCTTGACATTATACAAAATATCATGAGATAAGGAAAATTCCGTACATATATTCAGCAGAGTTTGTAAAGCTTTGGCAGATGAGCAAACCAGACATAAATCATCTGCGTAGATAAGGTGGTTGAAAAATTGATTAGATACATTAAATTCTACTTTAGAATCTGTCAGGGCTACTTATAAATCATGCAGATACACATTAAATAAAATGGGAGATAATATTCCACCTTGTCGAACACCATTGGTTACTGAATAGGGGTAGGAAAAAACGAACCCAACTTAACATAGAACAACTGAGTGCTGCGCCAAATATAGAGAATATACACAATGAACATAGGAACTTTTCCTAAAAAAACCTACATACACAGGGCTACCATTTTGCCTGTAGTAGCTGATAGTTTCTTTTAGAATATATATAGATTGATCAGTAGATCTACCTCTTTTAAAACCAAATTGAAGATCTGTAGTTGATAGCAAATGATCACAATGTCTGAGTAAGAGTAACTCTATTACCTTAGGAACTATGGTAGCCACTGCTATAGGCCTAAAGTTGTCTGAATTAGTTATATCCGCAGATTTATTCTTGACTATAGGACTTATAACAGCATGCGTTAGTTCTGTCGGTAGATAACCACAACAAATCATTGCCTGTATACATAACGAGAGATGATAGCTTAAACCATGAAGGTATAGCAGAAGGAGTAACAACTCCGCCACTCCAAACTAGTGTGCAATGATCAATTCCGCCAGAAGCAACACAGCTGGATTCGTCACCGTCTAGTGAACACGATATGTGCTAAATGGCTTGATTCACGCATGCGCACACATGGTTTCGCGAGATGTTATTCGCTTTATGGTCCAGGCGATTAAAATCCCGTGGCGTATGTTTGATTAGGTGTTGAACTCTTAACGACATCATATCTAGTGTCAACAAACAAAAAAACAATGTCTGATGCGATATCCTTTTCATACTAATTAGGCTGGTTCAAATGGTGGTTCGATTATCTCCAGGGGGTAAATAGTGTATACTTTAACAATCGACAAACATTAGTAGCAATAAAAGGAAACACGAGAGCACTGCTTTTTATAACTTAAATATCTCTGGACTGGTTTGACCGTCACAGAAGAGAGATTTAATGTAATAAGAAAACAGTAGGCCTTCAATCTATTCCACTGTCTATCAATAGACTCTCGCCGAAATGCGGAAGATATTCAAACTGCAACTTTAAAATAATGAATTTTATTATTTTAGCCGATTTCCCCACGTTAATTGAATGGGTAAATATTCCTTTTTTAAATAGCCGATTTTACTCAAACCGCGTAACCGTTGCAGAGTTAAGTTAACCTATAAAATATGAAAGATCATGCAGGTCAGAAACAATATGCACATTTTGGGGAATCACTATAATGCGGAAATATGTGTAAACCGACAAAAGCTATAAAAATTCTTTTACAAAATAATATTTTAAAATCATTATAATTACAACACTATTTGTCACTTTTATGTAAGTATTTTATGTCCTGATAGTGTGAAAGGTAAAGATTATGAATTGTGTAAATGCGCATAAAACAAATTGATGTCCTTTTGTGCATTTGTTTTGCGCATATAGGGTGTTGCTCTTCCACTGAAGAAAATGGGAATATATATTTCACGGTCCTGGTTTGTCGGAACTGATCTATGAACATCAAAGGATAGCAGTATTAATATAACTATTATGATTCTAGTAAATATGAATTCCGCGAGAATCTCCATCAGATTATAGCATGGGGTCCTTTATAGCTCTATGATTACATATAGTCTAGTTGAGGCTGTGTCTGTGTGGTGCTGCTCTTGAAAACTTAAACTGTATCAAAACAACTACGTGAATTGTATGGAAAGAATAAAGAAGTGTATGTTTAAAAGTTAAGGTAATATTAGTGTAGGTTAACATTTAAAACGTGACTAACATAATCTTTGAGAGTTGTACTATATATGATATATATGTAGGCTAACCAGACAAATGCATACAAACTACTTGCCCGCAGCCGTGGTGTAGTGGTTAGCGACCGCGCTTTCTAACGCCAACTTCGACTTACCATTCACAGGATCAAGTCCGTCTGTCGACCCTCAGGTATATATGAGTGAGTCACAAGATGTGACTCCGGCTATCACAGGGGTGGTTTTTATGAGGTTTCCTCCCAGTTTTCCACCATACTAGAGCAAGGAACAGTATGAAGTGGACAATCCATCGTCATTTAAGTGAAATACCCTTGAGTACGACGTTAAACCCCAATCAAACAAACGAATACAAACTACACCATTATTATGATTTTTGTTTCTTCACAGAAATTATCAATCGATAAATCCATCAATCAACCTGTCACCCCTCACCTACACTCACATCATGGAGAAGGTTGAAGATGAGGAGAGAGAGCCTTTAGGGAATGGATTTACTCAATCTTCGAACATTAGCAGTCTATACCAGAACACAGACACAGAATTCCCAAACTTAAATCAAAAAGTACAAGTTCAGGCAGAGGAGTTTGAGAATGATAATTCACGTTTTGAGAATGTTGACTATTCACATTGTTTCGAGGCTACAGATTTGAACTTGCAGGTAAACGACAGTCTGCATTACAACGTTGATAACGGATTAAAGAATATTAAACAGGAGGTGGAGGTTGACCAAGAACCTTCTGAAAGACTTTATCAAAAGGTAAATGTATATGTTTTCAAGAATACTGATAATCATGTTATAGATAATAATGTGGATGGTGGTATGTTGGTAGAAACAATGAAAATAAAGGAACAAATCCTGGAACATCAAGGGCAGACATTAATAAAAACATTTTGCTCGTCAGATGAAACATGTAACTCAAATGTTGAGATCACCAACTTAAAAACTGAGAGAAATGACTTAGAGATTAAAACTGACAACACTGAGATGGCATTTGAAAATGGTCACAGTGATGAAAACAGTTGTGTTAATATTAAGCGCTTTGATTTAAAATCTGAGAATGTGCCCACTACCTATGAGGGACTTAACAGTACATTGGAGACCAGGGGTTTAGTGATAAACAGGTGTGCTACCAATGAAGGTAATTCCTATGAAGGCATGAACACATATTCTAATATAGAAGACAGTTTGTTGACAGATAATTACAGCAATTTAAACTCTGACTTAACACAGTTGAACATCATGAAATGTGCTTCTGAAAATGAGGCAATATATTTTGAGAATAGAAAAATGATTTCAATCATTGACCCTTCCAACCTTACCAATTGCCCCAGAGAAGATTCTGCTAAATTTAAAAAACAGATGAAGAAAAAAATGTCTGATGTTCATCCTTATGTATGTACAATTTGCAACACAAAATTTAGACTGAGGAGTTGTCTGAAGAAGCACATGGTTGTTCATAAACCGGATAGACCGCATAGGAGTTTAAAGTCTGTCAAGGGTCTTAAGGATTGTGGCTCGAGTCTAGGGTCGCTAAATGTGTGCAATGTCTGCGGCAAAGAATTCAAGTATAAACAATTTCACCAAAATCATATGATTCGTCACAGCACTGATAAGCCACATCAGTGTGGTTTGTGTGATAAAAGATTCAAGTATAAACAAGCTCACCGAAATCATATGATCCGTCACAGCACTGATAAGCCACATCAGTGTGGTTTGTGTGATATAGGATTCAAGTTTAAGTATAAGCTCCAACAACATATGGCTATTCATAGCACTGAACGGCCTCATAAATGCAGTGTGTGTGATAAAGGATTCAAGACTGTGAATAATTTAAAACATCATATGGCTATTCATAGCACTGAATGGCCTCATAAATGCAGTGTGTGTGATATAGTATTCAAGACTAACTATAAGCTCCAACGACATATGGCTATTCATAGCACTGAAGGGCCTCATAAATGCAGTGTATGTGATAAAAGATGCAAGACTGTGAATAATTTAAAACAACATATGGCTATTCATAGCACTGAACGGCCTCATAAATGCAGTGTGTGTGATAAAGGATTCAAGTCTAGGGGTGAACTCCGACAACATATGGCTATTCATAGCACTGAACGGCCTCATAAATGCAGTGTGTGTGATAAAGGATTCTTGACTGCAGGTCATCTCCAACTACATATGGCTAAGCACAACGCTGAGCGACCACATCTGTGCAATGTGTGTGGTAAATATTTACAGTTTGCAAAGGATCTCAAAAAACATATGATACACCACGGCACTGATAGATCACATAAATGCGGTGTGTGTGATAAAAGATTCAAGACTGTGAATAATTTAAAACAACATATGGCTATTCATAGCGCTGAACGGCCTCATAAATGCAGTGTGTGTGATAAAGGATTCAAGTCCGGGGGTGAACTCAGACAACACATGTTTAGTCACAGTACTGAGAGACCACATCAGTGCAGTGTGTGTGATAAAACTTTCAAGTCCCTCAAGGATGTGAAACAACATATGATCAATCACAGCACTGAGCGACCACATCAGTGCAGTGTGTGTGATAAAGCTTTCAAGTCTGTGCAGGATTTGAAACAACATATAATGATGTATCACAGCACTGATAGATCATATAAGTGCAGTGTGTGTGGTAAAGGTTTCCAGTCCATGAGGCAAATCCGAAAGCATATGATCAGTCACAGCACTGAACGGCCACATGAGTGCAGTGTGTGTGATAAAGGGTTCAAGACTGCATACGATCTCAGACGACATCTTGGTATTCACAGCTCTGAGCGACCACTTCAGTGCAATGTGTGTGATAAAGGTTTCAATTGTGGGACAGAACTCCGTCAACATATGGTGTACCACAGCACTGAGCGACCACATCAGGGCAGTTTGTTTGATAAATGATCAAGACTTAGCATTTGAGATGTGTAACATTTATGGCTACCCACATCAGTGTGCAGCCACATCAGTGCAGTTTGTATAATAGATAATTAAGACTTGATATTTGAGACCGCATTTATGGCTACTCACAGCAGTGTGTGACCACATCAGTGCAGTTTGTATGATAAATGATTAAGACTTGACATGTGAGACCACATTTCTGGCTAGTTGTCCCCCGCCGCAACGCAGAGCGGGGGACTATGTATTGAGTGGCGTCCGTCCGTCCGTCCGTCCGTACGTACGTACGTCCCGGATTGTTGTTAACGTGATATCTCAAGATCTACTGAACCGAATTCGATCATGTTTGGTC
>JAVFBX010226976.1:0-11032 GCA_034783855.1 Mopalia kennerleyi | reverse complement strand
TTGTCTAACAGGGTAAAATACAGAAACTCGCCGATTAAGCCAAAATTAGGTCATCTCACGGTTAGGGGGCCTTTAAGGTAGGCAGATCTGTCATTGAGGTGGATTGATGGAATAAAGACGGGAATATGAGTGCAGTAATCTTAAGTCAACGTAAACCCCCGGCATATAAACAGTCTATCATACAAATCCAGGCAATAAAATAAATAAATTATTGACTTTTAATTTTTTTTATTAATCCACAGGTGCAGAGTATGGACATTGCTGCTTTCAACAAAATCTGAGGAACATCCAAGAAATTAACACCCAACCATCAATTGTCATTTCTGTGTTTAAATTGTTGTCGTCAAACTGGATAGTATTAGTAATACATCATGTGAGAAAATCTGATTGATTTCTTGTTAAATTTCTTTGTTACATAGCAGGTGGGTTTGAAAGGGAGCTTCCTGTTGCCCTGGTGCTCTCAAAGTTATGGGGCAACACAAAGCACTGTAGGAAGATTACATGTACCTTTCCAACAGCATTAAAACAGTTCACACCGCCATAAAGCGGCGTTTCCATTTGTGCGGATGCGGGTACGAAAAAGGTTGCGTCTGTTGTGTTTCCACTTGTACATATGCGGATACGTTTTTTGTGTTTTCTTATATCCGATTGTCCGTACGTGTGCTTCAAAAGTTCGCGGGAAAGGAAGTTTTCCAGAATGTTATGACGTCAGCACGGAAATCTCCGTACGGAAGGCCGCATGGGCCGTTTCCACTTGTCCGTCTCCGTATATGTCTCCGCATACGGACCCGTACTGATCGCCACCTGGTCCGATCGAAATCAGCCGTGTCTGAAACTGTATCCGCGTCCGCATCCGTATAAGTGGAAACACTCACTATATTAACAGTTTGTGCGATTTGCTCCGTATCCGCGTCCGCATCCGTGTCCGTACAAATGGAAACGCCGCTTAAGGCATCGTGATGAACAAGAACGCACGGTACCATAGGTACAATACATTTCCTGGGAGTACGGTTATGATTACATTTAGAATTGTTATGACAAATTTGTGAGGTTGTACAGATGTATGCATTTACTAAGAAGGGTTGAAATAATGGTTGTCTATCATTGCATATACTTTCCTCTGTAATCTATATAACACAGAATCATTGGGACATAAACAATTTCGTTGAAAGTTGTTATTTTTCTGGGACCGGCAAAAATAAGGGCTACTAGCCTGTTCGTCGATCCTTATTCTATTTAAGTAAATATATTGTTTAAATCAAAATAAAATCTTGGCTAAATTGAGGTTTATCATCCCATCAACGAGCCCAAAACAACACATAGACCACTAGACCGGAATAACAATAGTAATTTTCAATCAGCTCACTGATTTATGTTGTCAGTACTCAATCCAATAATACTAGTGGTACTGCTAATTGGTTTAAGCACACGTTACTATTACGTATAATTAGCCACAGGTGGTCTGCTCTCTGGACGCTTTACAAAGTTAACCACTAGCCTACATGTACATAATTATGGCAAGAGGATATAATTTTTTATTTAGTATTTAGTTTTAACGGAGATCAAAGCCGTGAGAATGTATTGGGTGACGTAGGCTTACCATTCACTGTATTAAAAAATATATATATATATATATATAAATCTATATATACAAGGGGAATATTATATAGTTTGTGTACATATTAATTTGTAAGTATGATTTATGGGTTGATATAAGCCGCCCACACACAGAGAATTATTGCTCCTGACAATTCCACAATGAAGGGGTCAGGTTTCCTAATGGTCACGATATCTCTGTGTCACATCGACGACCGGGCCATACTTTAGGAGACATTTAGTAAATGTGGCCAACACGGAATAGTATCCAATGACAGATAATCTGACATGTTTGATGTCTGAGCTGGTCATATTCTATTTTTTTTCTGGAGAGAATACATCAATCAAGAACAGACATGATGCACGGAAGAACCAAGACGGTCTGTTAGCCAATTATCTTAGGGAAATTTTTTATATTCTTTGATGAAATGGATTACATTTAATTATTTTTGTCAATTTTTTTTACAAAAGTTTACCGTTGCTATTTAATTTGGAATAGATTAAACAAATGTTTGATGTCTTTGATGTTGAAAGATTTAATGTATTCGATTAGGACAGATGTGAAAGGCATTGTTGATCTTTTATGGACAGGAATCCGATCAGTCCTCTGGATAATTGTATAAATACATGGGTTTTTTTCCTGTTTTTAATAGCTGAACTCACAAATCTCTAAATATTTCTTTTGCCAAACAACAATTAAACTCGTATTTTTTAATTTTTAAATCTAAACTCACTGCCTATTTTTAAAACATTGACAGGGAGTGTTCTATAATGCCGCCATCAGCATGGGGTTAGGCTTCTCATAACCGTAAGATTAACCTCAAATTAGACCTGTGACCTTTCAGAATAATGAACGTACACAATCGCGTCAGATCAATTGTAATGATGGTATCAAACACACCATTAAAACAATTTATTCTTGAAAAATGTATATGTGACCCAGCTTACACAAGACACAACATATATAACAAAAGCGTCGTTTCACAATGAGTTTTACACCAGTTCCATGGCAATGTGCACGAGGAAGGCAACAGGGCACGTGAGTCTCGTACTTTGTATTGGACTTTCGGTCAACGCGTTCAAATTTTGTCGCTGCGTTTTGAAGGGAGAATTGATATCTTTTTACCTTTCCGCTAATGCTAGAAGTAGACAGAATGACGACTGTCCCCGAAAGTGGAGTGAATTACGGGAAATATCGCAGATCATATAGCGAGACTTATAGACCTTATTGGCAATCTAGTCTGTGTGTGTGCTAATTCAAAGCGTCTCTGGTACCACAGCAGCTGATGTTTCGTTAAGCCACTCCACCAACAAATCAATCAACCGTTTAGAAATGCATTGCGTCATATACTTTTCAAATAAACAGATTACCCTTGTTTACAAAGCACCATAATTTCTCCTTTAAGTAGGCTTACTGTTTGGTTTCCATAAAGACGGTTTCTCCTTCATACGGAGTGGTCTCTTCATTTGACAATAACAGCGCTATCCCGTCCAACGTTACCAGGTACTCATCATTCCAGTCAGGGACATCAAACACAGCACTAATACTGTTTTTCTACCGGACTCTTGTCGGTTCCCCCCTTTCTGGATATAAACATTCTCAAGAGAGACTAGGTTAGCAAATAGAGCAACCCAAATGATCAATTACATAGTATTGACGTATCCAATCTTTTCGTAGATGCCAGCTATAAATAGAACGCCTTTTGAATGGTTTCATATATTTCCATCGACCCGAATTCAATTGAAATGAACGTGACAGAAATTGTTACGAGCTGAAGGGATGAAGCCAAAGAGAGAGTACAAAACTGAAAATATCTACTGATGAGACAGATGCCAAGGAGAGAATACAAGACTAAAACAACCTAGTGATGAAACAAATGCCCAGGAGAAAATACAAGTCTAAAAGACCCACTGATGAAACAAATGCCAAGGAGAGAAAACAAGACTAAAATATCCACTGATGGAACAAATGCCAAGGAGAGAACACAAGCCTGAAACAATACAGTGATTAAACAAATACCAAGGTGAGAATACAAGACTGGAAATATCCACTGGGGAAACAAATGCCAAGGAGAGAATAAAAGACTACAATATTCACTCATGAATCAAATGCCGAGGAGAGAATGCAAGGCTGAAACAACCCAGTGATGAAACAAATGACAAGGAGAGAATACAAGACTAAAATATCCGCTGATGAAACAAATGTCAAGGATAAAATACAAGGCTGAAACAATACAGTGATTAAACAAATACCAAGGAGAGAATACAAGACTAAAATATCCACTGACGAAACAAATGCCCAGGAGAAAATACAAGGCTGAAACAACCCAGTGATGAAACAAATGCCAAGGAGAGAATACAAGACTAAAATATCCACTGATGAAACAAATGTCAAGGAGAGAATACAAGGCTGGAAATATATTCTGGGGAAACAAATGCCAAGGAGAGAATACAAGACTGGAAATATATACTGGGGAAGCAAATGCCAAGGAGAGAATACAAGACAGAAGGAACCCAATGATTAAACCAATGCCAAGGAGAGAGTACAAGACTGAAACAACCCAGTAAGTAAACAAATGCCAAGGAGAGAATACAAGATTAAATTCATCCATTGGTGAAACAAATACAATTATGGTAACCGGATTTTAATGGGCTCCATAATCTGTCGGAGTTATATCGCCTAAACTATTATTCCAACAAGACACTAATCTAAGAGATGAGTATGTGTTGTAGTATGTTGTCTGGAAGTCCATGAATCGCACGGATGGTAGAGTAAGCTGCATACTGTGAAATCCTGGGCATCTCGCTAAGTCCATCGTCTGTTCATTTATCAACTATAGTTTTAGTAATTTTTGTCAGTCAAGAGAGATATGTTTCTAGGAGGGGCATTTAGCTTTATGCGACCTATATTTGTCCCAAAGGTTTTTCAGATTGAAGGATATTCCGATGATAGAATTCTTAACCGGAATCGGCCATATGTGCCCGTTAAATATTGGATGGTTATAAATGAACACCAAGACCAGCATGAGAACGCATATGACGTGACAAAGGTTTTCTCAGCAACACGAATTAGCCGCGTGGGTGATCGTATTAATGTCACGCGATTAGACAAATGAGGGTTTATCGGAGAACGAAAATAAATGAAATGGAGTTAAATGGGTTAGGAAACAAAAAACAAAGCCCTAGACAAATTGTACATCCTATCAAGTTAACAAATCTGCTAGTTTGGGTTTTTTGATGGGGATTTTTTATTTTTTTGCAGGATTCCTCGTTTTCTTTTGAAAGCCACAGAATTATTGGGGGTTGGTGGCACTGCTTTGCCACCTTTATTGTAGTATTATAGTAAGATGTTATTGTATATCTTCGTAGTTTCTATTATGCACCGATTAAATTTTGAGAAATTCATTCCATGTTTTAATAAAAATCAACTGATTTACATATTTCATTTTGGGTTGAACGTTGTACTTTAGTTCATTTCACTCGTATGATTGCATGTTCACCTATTGGGTGATGGAAGCCGCCGAAGATGATCACTATCAACAAAGGGCGGGCAAAAAATGGCATACAGAAATATGACCAACGCATCGGCTTGAAATTTACTCTTACCTCTCAGACCCCCAGGGCAACAGGAAGCTACTTCCAGCCACCCACTCGTTTTACAACAACATTTCAAACCAAACGTTTGCAATATTCGTAAGATTTCATTTTAAGTGAAAAGTTAGAACATAAAAAGTATAGCAAGTTACGGATTTTTGAGTGAACTGGACAGCTGACGGCCAGAACTAAAACTCTGGAAATGGCTCGAGAAAATACAATGCTCCGTGATCCGTTAACGGCCTGTCATTAAGTCTGTTTTTTAAACGGAACCTGGCGGCGATTATCATCGATTAACACCCCCGCAAAATTAGTTCTACAAGACGCGGATTCCGTGCAATTAGGTAGCCGACGTTTGTGCTGGCGTGACAGCCGGGGCAGTCTCAATCGATCCCATATTAACACAGGTTTCTGTGAAAGAGTTGGTAAATATTTTCACCTGATTTGTCGTGTTAACGTTAGGCTGCAAAATTCAGAAAGATCCACTGCATTTTGATTAACTGTCCAAACTCGGACACCCAAAAGACCTGCTAATAACGAGTCGTATAGGTCAATTAGTTCTTGGAACATCGGCCACAGTTATTCGCCTTGTATGTGAAACCTAGTGCAAACAATTTTTCTGGGAAAATAACCCGAAGGTAAATTAGTTATTTATTTAGATACATGATTAATTAAAATAGTTACTAAAACAATTCCATAACGCTTCCATTAAGCAATTTTAGGATATTCTATAAGTGTTTGGAAAAATCCTTGCCTTCGAGATAAATTGCATCTCAAATTCCTTTCGAATTATGGAATATTCTGCTTGCGCTTTATTGGAGGAATTTTCCAAAACTTCAGAGGTTACTGAATTCTGTTTTCCAGTGTACATTGGAAATTATTCATACAACCACTTCGAAATTAAGAGTGATTCAGTGTAATTTTTTTAATAAAACTATTGTTTTACGTCGTATATTGTATATACAACTCCGAGGTCTGTATGCATTAGCTGTCGGAACTATTACGTATCTATAATCGGTATTCAAATTCCCACGTCAAGGTCACCTGAAAGTATCGTAAAAGCTGTTGGTTTTTCTGGGGCTTAACGTCCTACCTAAACGCTCACGATCAAGTCGCACTACTTCCAGTCCGTACCTCCATTTATACAAGATTAATAGACTCCCACTGTAGTTTTGGACTTTGATATATGATATTCTTTAATTGCAGATAATACGTGTCTTCCAATTTGTTTCAAATCGGATTTATTTGGATTAAAAAACGTCTTTCGTTTACAAATATAGGGGGCTCTGATAGGTAAATAAAATATAATGTGTTTGATGTTGAAACTCCCACACATATTGGTCGAGTTACACGATCATAGATTCC
The DNA here is from genome assembly GCA_034783855.1 of Mopalia kennerleyi. Taxonomy (NCBI): domain Eukaryota; kingdom Metazoa; phylum Mollusca; class Polyplacophora; order Chitonida; family Mopaliidae; genus Mopalia; species Mopalia kennerleyi. Next base: position 4,477 of record JAVFBX010226976.1, on the reverse strand, counting down.
TCAATCTCTCACCTTAGCCTTATATGGTCATAAAGTAGACATTAATATTTGCTTTCTTTCACAAGGATGCTAACTCCAAGTTACGTTTGAAGACAACCTCAAACTTGCTAAAATAAACAAATATCTAAAGCCCCGACTAAGATAATACGCAATAAGGAGAGAGCAGGCGGTAGGCTGTTGGAATCCGGTCTCGGGATACCGATATCTCACGAATGATAATAGACTGACAATGGCCGACCTTTTGTAAAGCCACAAACATTGTGAGAACAGCCTATTTAACAGGATATTGATTAAAACTGTATATTTATGTTTTTTCATTCGTTTACTGAACTTTTTGGTGCATTTTTATATTAGGTCTATCCGTTTGAAGTACTCCAGATGACGTCATTGCACGCTTTGATCAGCCTGTATGGATCTGAGACTTCCTGCTTTTCAAGACACAATTTTCTCTCTCATCTACGATTAGTGACTGAAAGGAAGTGACGGGCAACATGCTACGGCATGCGAGTTTCCCATTGAACACAATTTACTGACTGTCATGTCAAATCGGACCTTGCCACACTTTCATCGAATTATAAAGAATAGACTTCAATTGCCTGTTCAACTTAACATCGAAATTTCTGTCTAGAATCATTGTTCTTCAGCACTTGACCAAATATGTAATGTCACCAACTTTTTAAAACACCTTAATAAGGCAAAACAATGGCAGTAGTGATTATTCGACACAAAATAATCTGTACAACAAACTTACAAAAATACTTTATTTCTTCAAAACATTATAACAGCTTAAACGGACGTGTAAGCAGATATGATATCAATCAGATGGATTCTATTATCTATATTTCTTTGTTAAAGTTACAAAAATTGGTAAATATGAAACTTTAATATTTTTCACAATCGGCCGAGGAATACTGAGTGCAGACCGAGTCCGAGGTAGTTTCAGAGAAGCCGGAAGTCTCGTTCAAGCCAGATCCTGGAACAGTATCAAAACAAAATTAGTACAAACTTTGCCAACATTTACTATATCATGTATGGTTTGTCACGACAGTTCCCAGCAAACAGATTGTTTGTTGGTTTGATTGGGGTTTAACGTCGCACTCAAGGGTATTTCACTTATATGACTACGGATTGTCCAGTTCACAATGTTCCTTACCTAATTAACGTGGAAAACCGGTTAGAAACCTTGTAAAAAAAACACCCCCGCGATTGCCGGAGACACATCGTGTGACTCACTCATATACCTGAGGGTCGACAGAAGGACTCGATCCTGTGAACGGTACATCGAAGTAGGCTTTAGTAAGCGCGCTAGCTAACCACTAAGCCACGGCCCCCTCAGCAATTAAACGACTAATCTGTGGTATGCCGGGTTAGAATTGGGTTTGATGATGTTGAACAGATTGCGCATTAGGGTTTGAAATCCAAGGGCGCGCGAAATACCTTCTAAATGTGGTTGAGCTATATCGCGCTGTAAAATAGCCTCGTTTTAGCTACATGTTATCCACGACTTGAATTTGGTCCCGATATGAATATATGTTATACCAATACAGGGAGAATTCGCATGCCTTCAGCAGGACACGAACCATCGGATACGTGGCTTACATGTATTCTAATGTAAAACAATGAAAAACCTGCATATCCTGGTTGGTTGATTGATCCGATACGTAAATACGGACATGTCATCAGAAATGTTTTAACTAAAGTAGGACTATACGATCGTCCATTACATCCGGATCAATACCTTCCCAAGAATAAATAAACAAGGGAGACATTCCTGGCTTCCCTACTCTGCACATGATCAAGCTAAGATTATTATTATTATATTATATTATATTTTATTATTATTATAAGAATGCATGGCTAAACCACCTTCGTGTCCACGGGAAGTGGTCTTATTCAAAACAGAATGTTTGTTTGACTGATTGTAGTAACGTCGAACTCAAGACTATTTCATTTATATTATGTCGAATTGTATACTTTCTTTAACAGAGTAGCAAACTGAAAGGAGACTAGACCTACGTTTGAATGACTACCCTTGTTCGACTCCCTTATATACACGAGGTCTACTATAGGAATAGAACCTGCGACTGAAATATCGAAGAGAGATCATCGTCAGACATGTTAACCTCTGAGCAGCAGCCGCGGCCACGAAGTCCGCTAAAGAACTGCCTTCACATATACTTTATAGGGGTGGAAATGCAATATAACAAGGGAATTCGATAAATAAATTTCGATTCACTGTCATTGACATTCTCACCTCCTCGTAGACTAGAGGTTTGGTCATACTTGGATTATCAAACATATTATAATTTTTTTATGGCGCTGTTATATTCCTCCTTCCTTTAAGTGGCTCTTCTTATCCTGTATTATGTCCTACAAATGTGATGCGACAAGGCCTAGCTCAATAGTGCCGGTTCGGCCTTCAACCTGAAATATTCTTGGACGGTGGCTGGGATGAATTTTATTGTGCCCATTCTGCACAATAAATAGCTTTGTCGAGTGTGATTTAAAGCAGCTGGTTTCGATTGATGTCACCAGTTCGCTTATACCAATTCAAACAGTATATTTTAAGTCAAGTATTCAAGAATACTAAATGATAAAGTTACATACCAGTAACTAGGTTGTGTAGGTTACAGTAGTTTGTACCATGATCTAAGATAGCGTAGATAACTTCCGATGTAGAGTAGCCCTGAAAACAAGATAACATTTACGCTCATATTTAAACAAGAAGGCTGGAGTATAAGATTTTGTTTGATTGGGGTTTAACGTCGTACTCAAAATGTATTTCACTTACCGGTTCATGACGATGGATTATCCATTTTGCGTTCCGTAAATACGGTGGAAACCCAGTGAAAACCCTGTAAACCCACCCACGCAATTGCATGAATCACATCGTGCGAATTCCACATATACCGGAGGTCGACGGAAGGGGAATCGGAGGAGGATCAGTATGCAGGCACGCTAAGCAATTGACCACGACAGCGGACCCGTAAGGTCATGGGAAAAAATAAACTCTTACCAAAAACATCAAAACATGTTTGTCGTGATTTATACACAACTATAACTTTCGTTTTGCTGATGAGCGTGGACTTAAACACACCTGAGTTGAGCTAGATGATGACTCCCGTATATGTCACTCATTGACGACAGCGTGACTTCAAGGCTGTGATTTGTGTTGAAACGGGATAATATAACATTCTGATATTCAGTGTCTATATTTTGCCATTAGGCTTGATCCGTCGGTACACGTCGATTAAACAAATGGTTTATAGTAGTATATTTATTGGAAAAAACAACACATCTGTGTATAAAGGTATGTAGATTTAAAGGAGAAGACCACCCAAAAACCATATTCTATAAATAAGTAAAACTGTTTGTGTGTAATACAATACATTTATTTCCATTTTCGTAACTATCATCAATTAAAGAGGATCACAAGCACCAGTTGAGTCATCAAATCCTGTGCTGCTAAGTTTTCCTGCACTCTGGTTGATCAGCCAATTTTGAACTATCCAATGATAGAGCAGTGAAGTCTGCTGTACACAGGATTCGATGATTCGAGTGGTTTCGATGTTCCTCTTTAATGGGTGATAACTAGAGATATGATCGGGTTAGGAACATCTAAGTTTTTGCATTGCATTTAACAGAAAATGTTTTACATATGTTGAAAAGACGGGTTTTGGGTGGTCTTGACCTTTAATTAGTTAATTTAACAGGCAGAACTGACGTCTTTGTTCGAAAACACGGTTGGCCACGAGTGTGTCCGTTTGCCTGTGAATGCATAGGAAGGCATCTGTAACAACACGGCGTATACACAAGCTTGGTCATCCTTAGCGCAATGTTAATGTGTTGTACACATATCAAATAGCTCTTTGAGTAATACATATCTTTAGCATGTTTTCAGCTGATATGGGGTTTTAAAAAATGCGGTTCTTAGTACCAGGTTGATATGTACAAGCGGTTGTTTGTTGTTGTTGTTTCCCTTGTGGACGGAACCTTGCTTTCGGCTTTATATGAAAGCATCCACAAGTGCAGGCAATAGGGAACAGCCACTACTAGTTGATATGACTACCGTGTTTTGGAAATTGAAGTCGGTTCTGCTTTTTTAAATTAACTAATTTACGACTATGCTAATTCGATTGCAAGTGTCATATGGATGGCTCTCTTTGAAAATACGCAAAAAAAATAAATAAGTTTAGGTAAAAAAAACAGTTGTCTTTCCCTTAAAGGGTTCCTCATTAGCAGCATTTTGATTGGTTTATAAAGAAGTATGAAGCGGTCGACCAATCAAAACTCCACAAATACAGGAATTCACTTAAATCATCACTACTAATCTCACAGTGACCGCCCCCGTGGGGGAGCGGGTGGGCCGTTTAACACCAACAGGCCCTGCAGAATACTCACTCGGCTTCCTCGGTCGATCGTAAAAGGCGAGAAAAGAGGAGCTTTCTGTTGCCCTGGTGTTCTAAGAGCTAAAGGG
>JAVFBX010226965.1:0-11033 GCA_034783855.1 Mopalia kennerleyi | reverse complement strand
TTTGAAAACGGTCATATTTAATTGAACTGAAAATTCTTCAAGTTGTGACCCACATGGGAATCGAACCCACAATGTTTGAGCACCAAGCACCAAATGACTACCAGTGAAGTGGACAATCGGTCGTCATTTAAGTGAAATACCCTTGACTACAACACTGAACGCCAATCAGACAAACAAACCAAATCACCAATCATAAAGGTCGGCCACCTTGGCAACCCAGTCCTCTGGCCTTCTGCACGAGAGAGAAGACGAGACCCGGATACCACGACTATCTGAGTCATTCTCCTGATATCCAGGTCACACCGTTAATGGAATCAATCAATGTAATCGTCAAATCTTGATGAATATGAATTTTAGAGCTACTGTAGTCGCTTCAAGTCTGACATGGTTGTAATACAGTTCCATTGAATATGTTGAAGGCAAGCCGATCACTTCGAGTCTAAGCTCGTTTATAAATCTTGATAACAAGATGAAAGGAATAAACACGGTTTGACGATCGGTTTCTGTTATTCTCTAGTCTACTTTTCTCGAGTTAAATTGTAAGCAGTTGGAGGGGACAGTCACGTGACGCACTGCATATAATTACACACGCCTATCATCGTGACTAGTTCACGCAGAATTCTAACAGAAACATTCTTGCAGTAAGTGTTCTTTGTGTGCTTGTTAAAAATGTTGCAAGACATGTCCCTGTCATCAACACATTTAAGCACTCCCTTTTACAAATTAAAAAAGTCGCCATCTATCACAGGTATTTGTTTGTGAATACCAAACTACTATTTAATCGCTGTACCAAAGGCTGCAATAAACCACACCATCTTCTGCCGACAACTGATCCAAATCCATATAAATTTTATAGATTAATCTCAGAGATATGTTCATAATCAATTGACTCATTATCCGTCTGAATAGTTTATGCACCTGTTTGATTTTTTTTCGAACACGTGGTCACACAATTTCCATTGCACGTCAACTGATCCTTACAAACCTTCTTGAATTTGTAAAATCATATAACGGTATACTAGTTTGAGGTGCTCAAAATATTTCTTAATCATCAACTCAAATAAGTTTTCTCGTTTGCATGAATTTGTTTGTGTTTGACCGGTATCTTCTAGAGAAAGTTGTAACAGAAAAAAGATTTAGCATTTGTATCTTTTACATTTCTTATTGCACAAAGAAAGCTAGATTAACAATATACAATACTCATGTCAACTCAGAAAACCCAAACTGCTCAAGTCGATGATAGGAAGTGTATAAGTGGCATGAATGCACCGGTCCTTAGCAGATATATGAATGATATCCATGATTTATGTAGAGCAATCAGTGTATTTGACAAATTCCATTAGACAATTTCCACAACTTTGGCGACAAATGTCAAGATAACTATTTCAATACTCTTGTTAGTGTGTTATAAGGTATAGTGTAATGAATATATTTGGTTTCAGAGTAAAGTATGAAGGCCCATATCGGACCGTCCTATCGTTTATTCTTTCGCCATATAAATGGCAGATGGTATTGGCGTCTCTAGCAGTAATGGCCATAATACACTACCATATAAATCACAGGCCTCGATTAGTCCAGACATTATGGAGTAGATAGATTTCTATTGAGCTCTATTATCATAGCCAATTTACTCGCATGCCTATTGTCAGTTTAGCAGACACACTTATACATTCTACTAATTTTTGATTGATCATATCCTGAGCAATCTGCATAGATGCAAAGACACGTACACGAAAAGAAATAAACGAAATGGAAACCAATGTAAAAGACAAGGATGTTTATAGGATTTTCAAGAACTGACAACAACAACTGTTTTCTGGATTTAAGTATTGTTCTGAAAAATGACAGTAAAAAATTGAATCTGATCGTTTGTGTTAAACACCAACCAGTACAACAAAGCTCCCGTCGACTTTATCAAATACCGGCTTCGGTTGTGTCAACATTAATTGTTCGATATTACAAATCTGTTGTAATTGCTGTGAATCAGTGGAGTATATTCGACATGGTTTGACATAAAGACTTAATCAATGCCCTGTAGTTGTTGTTGTTCTGGAAAACTATGTGACATCAAGTCGTGCTCTACCCAGGCATTTGTTAATGACATTAGTCGATAGAGTTTTTAGACTGTCAGAACGTTCAACTAGTAATTCTTTGGAACATTTATTCCTTGCCAGGTGCAGATTACGACAAAAGTGTTGACAATTTTATTTGTTCAATTCAAACAGTTACAACAGTAAGGCCTTGAATGCAGTTAAATTACCGTCATAATGACTAATATTTAAGTAGACAATATAACCAATTTGACATCGACCTTTACAGTTAAAAAATAGTCGCTTTAACATGTCCCAAAACTTTACCAGCCTTGTTTGAAGTAAAGATCACCGCCGACAACGATTATAAGGTACATAATAAAGGCTTTTGGGTCTGGAATGGGGTGAGTCAGAACAGTGCAACGGTAGCCAACTTTCTGAATGAGAAACAAATTTGGGACATTTTCAAGATTTACAGTCGATATTATTGTAAAAACCTCATTCCAGATCGCCCCTCGCACAACTGCAGCGTCCAAATTTAAGTTCAGAAAGTTATCTGACATTTTTTGTTATTGTTATTTTCCAATTACTTGGTTTGTATAATTAAGATAAATGCATTTCGTGTTCTAGGCTGACGGAGCGTGTGTGTTCCCGTGTTATTGTGACGTCCATATCCTCAACTGTGCAACAGGGGTTAAAGTCATTCAGGATGGGTGTGGTTGTTGTAACATTTGTTCCGGCCAATTGGGTGAAACTTGTAACAGACGTTTTCGATGTGACGAGAAGCAAGGATTGTTCTGTAACTTTGTGCCCCAACAACAAATACCAGGGGCCGTGATCAACGGCACATGCGCAGGTATGTAGGCCTACGAACTATTTAAAACGCCTAATAAGGGAACTGTCCAAAACCACACCTTTTGTGTCCTATTTACACCTTTCTCTCCTCAACGTTTTACAACCAAGATGGAAATTACATTTTCCTTTGATGCTTCAGCTTGACTTTCGGAACACTTGAAAATAAGTTGAAACGAAGTTACGTGCGTTTGTAAAGTGAAAGACAATTTTTCAAGAAATATATTGCAAATTTTACTTTCAATTTATATTATCTGTGTAGACGCGTATAATGATAAGAAAAGCTGTACTAGAAGCTCAAACTGCCAGAATCCAGAGATTTTTTTGCTGTTGTTGTTTATCGGGTATGCATGTGGGGTGCATTGTTTTACCATCATTACTGAACATTCAACACATATTTTTTAATTTTTGCTTCAGAAACGCCTAACTTTGTTTATCTAGTACTGTACTGTCGTTAACCAATAGATGCTATACAGAAACCTGGATATTTATTTTTGCAAGATCAAACTATTGTAACATTTAAATAAACAGCAAGTTAGCGAACAGTACTTTCAAATTATCATTTGACTGACAGTTTCCTTTCTAAAAAATGTGACTTTTGCGTCTTTGTACTATTGTATTAACACTAGATCTCTTTTGTTCAAAATGTCTTTGGGATATGTAGAATCTTACACGACAAGACCGAATCCATCACAAAGATGTCCAATGAGTCATTACTACATGTATATACGTATAGGTTGTATCTGTGGTTCACATCCAAGATAATTTATTCATTAAACTGGAATGGAGAATCCCGAGTCAGTAAGATGAAGGGTTGGCACATGCAACAATGCTAGATGGTGAAAACCCAGGTGGATTGTATTCGAAGAGCCACTGTTGGTAATCTTGTCTCTTTTAGCCCCAACGAAACGATTCACTTTAGTACTGCCACTATCAATCTTGATATCAAACTATACGTTGTCTAAAACACATAAAAACAAGGCTGTAGCATCAGTCTTTTCTCTCTGATTACATATTGTTCATTTGCTACCCATTGATCTGACGAGACAGCTTCACATTAGCATTACTACTCTCAATCATATATTAGCAAGTTCACGGACACTGCTATGCTTCATCGGCTTAATTATCAGTACGGTAAACCAGGAAACTTTTCTATTTTTCGAATTTCAGTGAGACGTTCAAAGCCTTGTCATGTTGATGGCCGGGACTATGAAGATGGGGAGCAGTTTAAACCGAACTGTTCTCGCCTCTGTACTTGTCGGGAAGGTGGGTATGGGTGCATCAGTCTGTGTCCACACGAAGAGCAGCCTCCCGAGGGAAGTTGTTCTCACCCACAGCTAACCTTGGTACAGGGACAGTGCTGTAGGGAATGGACTTGTGATGCGGTTAAATCTGACCACGAAAAAACTCCTAGAAAAACGTATCATGATTATTCGACAAACAACATCCCGTACAACACCAGTCCAGATGAGACGAGTTTAATCTCTCTTCCTGATCAAAATCAGTCGACAAACTTTGAAGACTCTTTTATTCAGCAATACGGTAAGTTATCCCGACAAGAAAATGTTTTTGGTCATTCTTGGTGTTGTATTTAGGCCTATACGTCTACGTATAAAATTTGTGCTATTTTTTTTAGCTACAGAAAACTGCTATTATCGACATTACAAAGAAAAAATTACCTCAGCAAAAGCAGTACATTCAAACTCAAGTCCATGTTAATAGTAATAAACTGCGCCTGACAATTTGTCTAAACGTATTTTAAAATCATATATAAATTTGACAGATCTGCTACTTAGGTAGACGTGTTTGGAATCTGGACAATATTTAGTTAAAACTAAAAATGTATATCTTTCGTCTGCTTTTCAGAGAATTCGTTAACCCTGGGGAATTTCAATACTAAAGAAAGTAAATGTGAATCTAACGCTACAGCATGGAGTCCATGTTCAGTGTCATGTGGGATTGGTGTATCATTGCGCATGACAACTGACCTCTGGACCTGTCAGACTATACAGCAAACGCAGATCTGCTATATCAGATCATGTGATCAGACCGAGCTGTACAATTATGTGGTGAGTGAAATTTTTCTTGTTTTTAAGCCTGTTTGCTATCAGGATTTTGCACCGTACTTTAGGTTATCTGCTTCATATGCCGTCGTAGTCAGTGGCGGAAAACACACCCACTGTCAGTATTACTATTAAGGGTGTGTCTAAAATGAAGCTATACTGTCGACGGTCCATGGAAATTAATCTTTCATGGAAGTGTATGAGAAACTAATGAAGACTTTTTACATTCAAGAACTGAACAAAATATACAGAATTGTCCATAAGTATCACTTGTGGACGTCATAATTCTTTATCAAATGATTTATATTTTGTTTAGTAATATTTATATTTTAAATCAATCATCTCACAAGACGAACATTTTTTCAGTATATTTTATGGAATCAATCATATGAAGTTTGGACGAATATAGCATTCCCCACGTAACAGTCTCATATGAACTTCTATTTCCACAGGAAATGAGCGACAGTGAATGCGCAGCCACTGTGAAAAGTCACCGGAAACAGATGATTGTTTATGAAGGTTGCCATAGCAGCCACGCGATGCACTTCCGGTTTTGTGGACATTGTGGTGAAAATTTTGTTTGCCTTCCACAAAAAGTAAAAACTATCATGATGGATTTTGATTGTCCGGACAACAAAAAGCGTACCATCAATTTTATGTGGATAAGGAAATGTCATTGTATTCAAAATGGAAAAGGCACATTACTTTAGCGTAACCTAATTGCATTTTTATTTTTATTGAAAATATTTTTATTTTTTACGTGAATTAAGTTTTTCTGATGCTGGTGACAGAAAACATTCAATAATGAAAAATGTGTTTATTTTGTTTTTAATAAAATCTCTCAATCTTACAAAGACCCAGGTATCCATCAATTGTGTTGACTGTGTTGATGATACAGGCGATACCAGTTGGATGATGTCATTTTATATAGCAGTAGCCTTCTAAGACAGAAATAATATTTAGAAGCGGACAGGCTAGCAGGTCCACCACTAGAGGATTTTTTTTATATATATGCTTATGGTCCCAGTCAAATCGCCTTTTCTTACTTTTGTTTAAGAACTTTTTTTTTCTTCAAGAGCCAAAAAGTAAACGCTATGGTGTTTATCACCTTTTTGGTGTCAGCCATATTTTTTTTAAACCTAGTGAAATTCAACCACATCTATGGTATTAACAGAAAAAGCTAAGCTTGGAGTATATATCTGAATTAAAAAGTGACAGCCATTTTGGTTCGTGGAATTAAACGAAATGCAATCCCAGCAGTCATCAAAGAAAGCTCAATTCGAAGTTAATCGGTAACTTTGTTCTCTAGCGATCATGTTCACAAAACATAAGAGTGAATATTGTAAAATCATTTTTTCTTTATGGTGTTTGTATCCTTCAAAGGCCGTTTGTTGACCAGCACACATATATAGGTGTGGTTACAAAACATATAGATAAGTATGAGTTGTTTTCCTATTTGTATTATAACGGGTGATTGCTTAATTGTCAGAGAAATGGATTGTAGGTTTAAGTTTAATATTATGTTAAAAACTTTATTCAAATAAAAGTGTTCGCTGGTTTTTTTTGCTTTTCTCCATTTCCGTATACAAGTTTATAGTCATTAAATCGGGTATAAAATACATAAGGTTATTGAGTAGTTAAAATACCTTCCTTTGTTGATTGATTGATTGCTTGATTGAAGGATTGATTAATTGATTAAAACATATTTATTACAATAGGATACATGTTGTTTACTTTTGACATACATACCTCACATTGTTATAGTCTCGAGAAAGTAATACAGAATCATTGCAGCCTGACATCTTTGGCGGACAGATGGAAAATTCCCCAAAACGGAAAGTCCATTATTTCTTTGTTCCGATATAACGGCCGTCGATTCCAAAAGACCGTAAGGTGATTCGTTATTAATTATAAACATTATCTGACTGTGGTACAAGCCAAGTTCGCCATCTGCCTTCATAATGCAGACGTAACGGCTCCTTCAGCTTTATGGAAGTCCAGAAGGGGAATAACCTAATTCGTGTAAGACATATTTCTGTAAAAACGGAGCTTACTGTTTTAACTATAGAGACTGGCTCGATCAATCCATGCATAAATTACTTAGACAGCCTGTCGTTTACAACATAAGGAAGTATGCCAGTCGCATATTAAACAAAAGTAAATGTCACATTATTGAATGAATAGTTCATTGTAACATTTGAACGAGTTCAGTTTTAGTTCATGCGTCAAAGATTTCTGATATTTATGTTCTGTCAACTTTAAATGACAAAGAGCAAACCACATGTACATCTGTCCCTTTAAAATCAAATGACTTCTCAGTTCTTCTGTACTTGAAAATATTTGCTTACCATATATATTCAAAGTGTTGATGTATCTGGAGCTATAAACTTTTAACCATTGTAAAATTATTTTTATCATGCAGTCATTTTCCTAAAGACATATTTCTGGTAAACATGCATCAACGCAAGGAATATGTATAAAAAATACGAACAAAGGGCACGACACAGCCCCGGGTGAAAAAGTTAAACCATAATCAATAATTTCAGTTAAAACACCCTATTGTGTATTTTAATGCTTTGTTGTTTTATTCTTTACACGGAGGCGAAAATAAAATATAAATTATATTGTCCACATATATTGTAACAATTTATGTCAAAAATTTTAAATCGTGTTGTTAACAACACCCTATTGTGTCGTTTAATAAGTAATTTGTATTGTTATTCTTTCGACGGACGTGGTAATAAAATATACAAACCTGTAGTTTGTGGACAGAAATTTTGTGTTTCTTAATAATACTGTTATTTAAGTATTATGTCTCGAATGCTGAGATTATTATGTTTACGACCTGGAAAGATTCTAAATAGAGAGCTTACATTTTATTATTTTTATGTTTGTTTTACAAATGACGCTTAGAATGTGTCAAGAAGTTAACGGGAAAGACAACTGTTTTTTTACCTAAAATTATTATTTTCATTGCGTCTTATTATTTTTATTGCATACTTTCAAAGACAACCATTTGTATTGCTCTTACATTCGAATTAGCATAGCCGTTAATTAGTTAATTTTAAAAAAGCGGAACTGACGTCTAGTGGATGCTTTCATTTAAAGCCGAAACTGTGGCGGCTGTCCCTAAGCAAAACAACAACAACAAACAATAGCTTGTACAGATCAACCTGATACTTAATCGCGGATTTTTTAAAACCGCATATCAGATGAAAACCCGCTAAACGTTTGTGTTACTTAAATAACTATTTTGACATGTATACAACCGATTAGCATTGGGCTTGGACGACCAAGCTTGTGTATACGCCGTGTTGTTACGGATGCCTTCCAATACATACACAAGCAAACGGACACACTGGTGACCGATTGTGTTTTAGAACAATGACGTCAGCCCCGACTGTTAAATTAACTACTTAACGGCCATGCTTACTCGAATGCTAAGGCGATTTAGATTTAGATTTTTGTCTTTGATAATATGCAATAAAAATAAAGCGTTTAAACAGTTGTCTTTCCCTTGAAGGAATTTGAATATTTGAATATTTGCAAAAGAGATTTCAGAATGGTTCAAGATGTGGCACGTTGATAAATGCTGAACCTTGAGTTTATATTTACACCAAACTTTAGCTTCATCAGTTCAGCATATGCCCCTGCAGTTATTTTTATTTAGCCTGCAACACTCTTAGAAATAATGGTTCTTTGAGGGTTCTATAAAAAAAGAGGGTGGTTCTATATTGATCGATTGATTGGTGTTAAAAGCTGTACTTAAGGGTATTTCACTTATATGACGGCGGTGCATTTCAAAAGAGTTAACAACACAACCATAATGTTAAATGTTTATATATACAAACACTCTGTTGGGAAATTAATATTCCTCCATAGCTTCCAGCATCAACATAATAATATTTTTACAACAATTTCGTCCTACAACCATAAGTTATTAAATACATTTGTAATGTCTGGATGTTTTTCTTATAAACTGTATATTTTTTTTCAAAATGTCGCTATTAGAACAGTATTGATAATTCAATTTATTCGCTAGTCAGTGAATGTACCTTCGTTTAGATGTGCCAAGCAAGCTGTTAATTTGAACTTATTGACACAGGTGAGGAAATACACATCCTCTAAAGTAAATGTCTCTCTAATATCATTTGTATTACAGTTATTTACAGAACCGAACTTTGAAATGGATATTAAAAGCTCTTCTGTGTCTAAATATATGGAAACTCCGATTCAGCGAAATTGGGGAAGCCCATTATACCAGATAAATTGGCCTCACTGTTAGCTCATAACGGTCCCATAAAACTTAATAAGGTCCTGTCTATTGGCCATTTAATTTCTGTCGAGAACTTGAGATGTTTTTGTTTCTAGCTATGCCAGAAACTCATAGCAAAGAATTTTATTATATCATAGTATTTGTTGGTGAATTGTCAAAGGTTTCTGACGTCAAATATAATCAAAAAATTCCACATGATTCATACAATATTATATTTGACGTCGTTAATTCAATTCGGTTGTCTACCAGACGGTCGACTTATATAACACTGTTTGGGATATTTGTTGATTAATATTGTAATTACTATGCTATGGTGAATGTTTAAATAATTCGGTATTCTTTCTTAAAGAGGCTACTCCTATATTCACTCCGTTGTCTTTGGCACTTAGAAAGTTTGCAGTTCGCGTATATAGCGTAATTTTGTTTTATCCTGTCATGGTACGTGACATAAATATGCACAAGCATCAATAAGATAAAGGTGGGCACATCTGTGATCAGGGTCACAGTGTTTTGTGAGAGGAAACCCCGATGACACATATACCGGAAGTCAGCTCGTGTTTATCTTGGTTAATCCGTATGCCTATATATCCCATAATCCTAACGGTGCGAACCAGTTTCATGAATAGCAAAGAACGTTGAGCAGTCAACATCATGCCATTACAGTGTACAAATACATAGCATCTTCATTTGAAATGAACATTATTCTTTTTCACGTTTTACTCTCTGACAGGTTGTTGCCACTCTACTTTTGGTTATCACTGATCCTTATATGAACGATAAGATCTCTGCTTAGAGCTCTGGTTAAAGTTCTACATCAGCTACATGGACTACACGTATCAGAAGCAATAATTATGATACCATGTTCCACTTCCCTTGTAAAGTCTTGCCTTATTAGCAATTAGAATGTAAACCACCTTGACCCATACCTTGTCCTTTCGGCAGTTAGTAATTATCCTCGGTATGTTTGTCTCTTCGTTGTTTCGACCGACAATCTGTGACAATGCCCGTCGATAATCTGGTCTTAATAATGATTTGTTTAACAATGTTTGTGTCGTACGGCATGTATTTTCAATCCTCGGTAAAGCAATTATTCGGTTTACGATTGTTGAGAAATATCTGCTTAAAAATTCCCTCTCACATTTAACATATACCTTTTGTATTATCTTAACTTTGGTGTTTTTATATTTGTAAAATCTATTTCAGCTATACAGCTAGGAATTGTGCACAACTGGATATTTCATATGGTTGGCTAGAATGACCTTCAGTTACGTTGGAGTATGGAATGCCATTAATAAAAATGACATAGAAGCCCTCATGAAATATTTACGAAGATCAGCTCTGGCAGGTAGACTCAGATGGATTTAGTTGTCCCGTCAGGATTAGGTTTCAATGGAATTTACTACATGCTTCAGATCAAAGAAATTCAATAATGACCAAGTAATGTGACGTAAATGACCCGACCTATTCTCTAACTAATCAATAATTGATTTGATTTGCGGAAGATTATCGATCTGTCATTATCTTGAACTGTGTTTTTGGGGTGCTTTTTTGCTACCATTGACATCACGATTACAAAAAAGTCACACTAAGACCAAATTCCATCATTGAATAAGTATCACATTTGTATATACAAAGAGTTGATTTATCTAAAAAAATCCCGCCATTTTGGAAAAAGATAGGGGGAAACAAATCCTTGAATTTTATTAGACGTTCTGTCTGAATCTGAAAACTGCTTTCGTTTGTACACAAACTGCTGTTAGCAGATGTCAGGCATTATTTATTTGTGTTGAACGTTTGACGTATAAAGTATCT
>JAVFBX010226954.1:0-11033 GCA_034783855.1 Mopalia kennerleyi | reverse complement strand
ATGTACCGATGGAACTGAGGAGATTCGTACGTAAGACCTAGATGTGTAATATATCTAGGTCTTATTTATAAGGCTACGGTAATGGATAATGATATAAGCTTAGGCCCTATAGCTCAAAATAAATTAAAATATTATTATTTTGAGGTAAAGCTAGATTCGGTTTAACATTTTTACAGTTGGACAATATACTTTAACTTCAAATGAATATACCTGAATTAACCGGGTGTTGTTGCCTGACACGCAACATGACAGAGGTGTCATGATAGCCCCTCTCGCCAACTGACAGCTCTCGACGTTTGACACCTAAAAATTCGGACAGTGGGAGTAACGTCACAAAATAAGTTAAAAGACTACCCGCTAGGAACACAACAAGCAGTACCGATGGAGATGTCATGTGGGATTGTATCCCTTCATACTTTGCTCTCAGTGTTCCATATGAGATGGAAATGTGTCGATCAACGCACATTTTCCGTATCCATTCCGCCATGTTACTTAGTTTTTAGTTTCGAGTTTCTGCTTCTATCGGTTAGTTATGGCGCATAAATATTTACTAAAATTGGACTTCAAAAGATAAACGAAATGGATTTTAATAATATGAATATGTCCTCTCTGTACCTTTCGTCCATTCTAGCATTAGTGAAAGTATTATTATTCCACTCTACTTTTGTTTTTAATTCATTTGAAATAAAATCCAAAAAGTTGTATAGAATAAAAGCTGGCGATGATACTGCAGACGAATGCGAGACAAGAACAGTCGATGAATTATAGCTGACACAGGATAATAAAACCGGAAATGTATCGGGTGGATTTGTCAAACTTTGATTGGCGGATTCAGGTCAACGTTTCATAACAGTGACGTTTTGTTGACGTCACAGCCACGCATTTATGGGTGGATGGTATGTCATTAACATAGGTGAGGGGGGCCAGTTTTAATCTAAGGGAAGCAGAGGTACAGTAAAAACAAGTAGAAAATTCATTGTTTTCATCATTTCAATATAAATTCATTCAGTTTTAAATTAAACAGATACAAGTAAGTTCAGCATTGGAATAAAACTAGCACAATGTATCTAGGGGTAATTCCTCCGTCTTAGCCCATCTCAACCGGGCCATATGGTGAAGGCTGGAAACTGATCCGCCTCTATCGCCGGCCTCTCAAAACGTACATCTGATTTTTGTCTGATTTTTTTTTTTCATTCAAAGGTCACAATAATCGAACTCCTTCTTTCTTTTCTGACGTTTAAATAAAGTTTTTTTTTAGTTTCTCGCCCGAGTTGACACCTTTATGTTATCTTCCTTCGCAATAATAAGATTGAAAACCGTCAGAAAAAGGATATTGCAGGTTGGTAAAATACTATAGTCATTGTATTCAGGGTATCTAAAAAAAATCAGAGAAAAATCTGATAAATGTTTCGAGCGATAGCAGCGGATCAATTTCTAACCTTCACCACGGGTTGAAATATGGCGGGACGTAGGGCTTAGACGGGGGAGTTAGCCCTATTCATTGTGCCAGGATAAAACATGCACCACAACGACAAAAAATAATTTTCAGAGCCACGTACGGTACAAGAATTAAGAATAAGCATAAGAAGCGATGCCAAGCTTAAAAAAATTCAATCAGTTCAGCTTTCAAATCCGAAAAGATTAAAAAATTTGGCACGGAACCAAAATTATAAAATCAAATTAGACATGCTGTATATAACACACAACGTTACAAAAACTAATATATGAAATAAATAAACAATAAACACGATTATAAATACATTTATAAACCCAGCAATAGTCGTCAATTAATTGCCGGTTATATATAGGGCCTACTCTAGCATAATATATAAAAGGCTAATACTTTTTAATAATACTTTATGTCCTGATGTTTAAACAAAGTTTTATTTGAATTTCTCACCCGAGTTTAGATATTAATATTAATGCTAATACAGTATTAGAAGATAAAATACTAGTCATTGTAAGTTTTTAGTATACCGGTTTCTAAAAAAATAAATCAGAGAAAAATCAGGTATATGTTTTGAGAGGCCGGCGATAGCGGCGGATCAATTTACACCCTGTGACACGGGTTAAGATAGGTGGGACCTAGGGCTAGATGAAGGAATTAGCCCTACACACTGTCCTAGTTATACTCCTGACAGTTTGAGTTAAGTGTTGACTATATACAAATGCAATTCAACGAGATAATTATTCGCATCTAAGTTTGAGCATGCTTTAAACAGATTGATATAGGCCTATGCGTTTACCCAGATAATAAAACAAACAATACATAATAAAAAAGTACAGCAGCGGTTCTATAAACTAGCTGTACACTTTAAAGTAAATTTATCAACAGCCAGTATAAAGTAATTAGCTGTCAAATACCGCCATCAGTTTTTGCGAGAAACGCCGGCAAGTATTAAATTCCCCCCAAGAGGGCCTCAGCTGGGTGTTAATGACATCACGGATTCCTGCTCACGGATATCCCCGAAATGACCCCACCACGGATGACCAACCCTGTATATCACTGCGCTTCAAAACGATAAAGTACTCCTTTAGAGTTTAATTTGAAAATCAAAGCTCCGTTTTAAATGCTATATTTCAATTTCAAAGGTTGTGACTACTTCTTATTTGTTCAAAGTTCTAAATTGTGTAAAATTACAACTCTACAGTACGGACTATTTTCCTCTTCTTTCGCAGTATTTGCCCCTGTGCAACCGCCATTGCTTCTGAGGAATCAGGCGATGAAATGGTGACAAGTTAAAATTAATGAAATGTCTTGATAGTTGTTGAGGTACTAGACTACAACCGTAAGACACGATTGTGGCAACAGGCATTGCACTTTAATGTGTCAGAGAGTCAGGTCTGGGTTGCTAAGAAGGAAAAGAATTTACCAGTAACCGGCGTTCTCGACGGTAGGTGTGTTCTCCTAACATTTAAGTTGTTGTTGTTGTTATGTTTCTTTCTCGTCTTTGCGAAACTAAACACAGCACTCCCTGATTTGAACTGGCGTTGGATACTCGTATTTGTAAGATCTACTCGCCTATATCAACGGTCGGGAATGTATTTATAAATCAATATCATAGCCTTTCATAAATTTGCTAAAGATGTTTTTGAGTTTTGACTGTAGATGTCAGACTGAGTTTTAGATTCAAATGACATTTAGAAGTGCCTGTGGGGTAATAAAGGCTGTTATTTCTGGATAATCCACTTCTTAGTTTCGTGATAAAAACACAAGGTTTTGATATATATGCCTGTATACTTATCATGTGCAAAAGTTTATAGGTTTTAGCTTGCTTTTTTTATATTCCGGGAAGGCTACATGGCGCAGATGCTACCTGGTCAAAATGTTTAATACTGGACAAGTTGACATCCTATACCTTAGGCCATAATGTGAACTACCTAGGGTCAAGACATATTTATAGAACATATATCAACACTGTTCGGTTCTTCCCTCTTAAGGCAGTTTGTTTGAAGAGTGACAATGCTGTCACTGGAGGAAAATTTACATTTCAACATTATGGAAAAGCTCCACATATTGGTTGTGCTAGTGTCAATTATTGCTCGAATAGAGCGCCGTCATATAAGTGAAATAAGTTAGGCATGGCGTAAAATACCGACCAACCAATTGAAGCAATCTCTGGTTTCCTCCAAACAATCTTGGTTTCTTCCAAGCAATCACTGGTTTCTTCCAAACAATATCTGGTTTCCTCCAAACTTTTCTTGGTTTGCTGTTTGCTCCAAACTATCTCGGCACTCAAGCTAAGGGCAGTTTGTTTGAAGAGTGGCAATGCTGTCTTTGCTTAGCACTGGAGGAAAATTAACTTTCCAACATTATGGAAAAGCTCCACATCTTGGTTGTGCTAGTGTCAATTATTGCTGGAATACACAGCCATCATAAAAGTGAAATACCCTTTAGCACGACATAAAACCTCAATCAATCAATCTATCAATCAACGCTGTACAGGTTGACACACATAAATCCTGATGAGCAAATCGAATAACAAATGACTTTGAACCTATGGTCCGTGCAAGGGCTTAGCCTTAGGCAGAGGGTTGTCCACCCGTCCTATGGAGTCGTATGGACACCCTGAATTGAACAATTGCCTCATTTGGACACCCCGTTTTAAGAAACTTATCAAGGAGATAGCATAGGTAAAATGGACACCCAGTTACTTAAAAAGTGAAGCAAAATGACCATTTTGGAGACCATACTTTTGATTTCTGTCTTAGCCCCTGGGTTTGTGTAATCCATAATGACCATTAATCAGTTTGAAACCACTGATCTCATTTTTAAACCCTCGTATTTAGCTTATAGTCAAGGAACCACTTATTTGTATGAGATGGTTAACCTTTCTTTTATTGACAGGTGTAACTTCAAAGATCAACACAACTCCTCAGGGGGTTCATAGACGTCAACATATTGAGTTTTTTCCTGAACAAAATTCAGTTTGTTTTAGTGACATTTTGAATTGTTTTAATTTTGTAAAGCCTAACTATTTTTGAATACAACGTTAAACATCAATCAAAGAAACTCGCAAACAACACCGAAGAATTCTATTTAGAGCAACAATTCAACATAGCAGGCATATCATTTTGAATATCAACTCCTTATAAATGTGCATCAAGTAACAAATATGCATTTAATCTCTTTATTGTTTACTTGTCTATGGAGCTTTTGAAAGGTTGTAAGACTAAAGTTTGGAAATTATTGTAAAACTTTACTTGCTAAAATTTGAGTTTATAATCTGATGTTTTATATAGGCGTAAAGAATCTGGACATAAGTTTGAGGCAATATTCCCCCCTCTTTGTATACTAAGCGCCACAATGGTGACTTGGGTTGATAGTAGTCAGTTCGTACAAAGCCAAACAAGCAAAATGGTCAATATTTGTTCTGTACAGTTGGAAAGGTATATGCAGCCTTATCATTCATTTCTCAGCATGATCAGTTTTATAGCTAGACAAGACAGTAATTGTTAATAGGTGCAAAAGCCATTAGAGATGCTTCACTGATTGTTTTAATTAATTTATAACTATACGAAAGATTTTCAACAAATTGGGGTCATTTCAAGGTCCGTCAGATTGTTTATTAAATAATCTGAGCAAATTGTGGAGGTCAAGAGGAATCGGATTAAATTCTATATCGTGTCTTTTGTAAGGTGTCACAGTTATACAGTATTGGTTCTTTATTTGCAATGCCTGTGAGTGTGTTGTTTTTCTCTTATCAAGCTAGTGAATGTCCTCGGCTATGTTTAAGTGTTTAGCGTGTCCGCCTACTAACAAGGGCTTAGGCAGAGGGGTGTCCACCCGTCCAAAGATAGGCAAACTTAAAATTGGACACCCAGTTACCCTAAAAGTGGAGCAAAATAACCATTTTTGACACCATTCTTTTGATTTCCTGCTAACAGAGCAGTATCCAGAGCCATTTCAGTTACGGAAAACGTATGGGCGCCCAAACTATTTCAAGCCCAAATTAATGTCAATATATTACTATTTTCCTAAAATCTCTGTTAAAATCAAGCTAAAACTGGATTCAGATCCCTGATTATGGGATAGGAATTTGGGATAGGAACCTGGGAAATTTATCTAGAAATTGCCCTGGCTAAGCCCCTGTTTACTAATCCTACTTCAATGTACCATTCCAAATGATGACACTATGAGGCTTTGGAAATTGTAGGGGTTGGTTTATAGATGTTTCCTTTCAGTTTTCCACCGTAATATGCAAGGAACTGTGTGAATGGATAATGAATCATCAGATAAGTGAAATACCCTTGAAAACCATGTTAAACCCCAATCAAACAAACACACTTATTAATTTGTATTAAGTCTATTAAAATTTAAAGACTAGTTATTGTGTTTGAAGCAATTTCAGTTATTATTCAGATGGAATCTGAATTCATTGTTAAATTAAAATCATCACTGATGGACTCAATGTGTTCTTTACTTTATCAAACCATCAGTAGAAAATAAGACAAAAATAGTTCAAAATTTATAGGGCCACTTAAAATAGTGATTTTCTCTGAACTAACTTGTATATTTGTTATCTTTTCTTGGAGAATATTATAGAAATGTGTAGCATAATAAAATTTAAATTTATTTCTACTCGACTGAAGAAACAATATAGGTTTTTTGAGAGGGTAAGCTTACAGCAAATGAAAGTTCAAACGGTTTCTCAAACGTGTTTGAATATCCAAATTCCATATACATTTGAATTCAGGGCTGTATGCTTACTGGCAGTTATTTGGATTCTAGTTTGTGTGTTACATGTTATATTAATATAAACCTAAGTGCATACTCATTTGGCTGTACACCCTAGAACCTGGTCAAACAACTTTTACTGGATTTTTTAGAGACATTTTTGTGACCGTGCACCACCAACAGTATACACACTCCAGGCTCATTTTCTGGGTCATTATTTACGCTTCATGACTACTACATTTTGTAGCAGTGAAATGTCATACAGTTTAGAGCTGCCTCCCTCAAGTAGTGACAGCACATCTTGTTGACAGCCAGATATAGTTTTGTTACTACTAATCATGTTTTCAGAAGCCTCTTTCTTCTTTTTTTTGCTTAAAAAGACATTGACCTAAAATTGATTACTAGCCATAATTCCATCGTTTATATCTATAAGGTAGCTGCAGTAGGGATTAGTAAAATAATTGTAAATATTTAAAAGATATTACGAGACAACATGATGACTCTTATCTTGAAATAATTACGATACAACCAGAAGGGAATGTGATCATTTTTATGTCCGTCTAGGGATGACTCCATTATGCTGTGTGAAATGGTTGCAAATAAGGGACTGTAATGATCGGATTAGATATGATCAATTTTCAAATCAAGGGAGTGAAGGGACAGTGGTAGATATTGGACTGATATCATTATTTATGCATTATTGAGTGTTATTTTATAATTGATATCTTCTACAAAATGAAGGAATCAAGGAGTTGATATTTGATATTCCTTGGCCACCACAGTTTAAACCATGTGAATTGAGATTTCATTCACCTTTGTACTCTGACATTGACCTCAAAATTTGGCAGCAATGTTGAACATTTAACCAGGGACATTTTAATAGAGGAAAGATCCTTAGGTCTCCCAAACAATTAGGTGAGGAAGGGTAAACCCGGTTTACGCTTGACTGGATATGCTGAATTGAGCGTAAAGTGTTTTTAACACCCATTGGTATGTGTAATGCCTAGGTTGTTGAGTCAGCACAATGTTATATTTGTAGTATACACTACCTGACTAGTATGCATGGTACGGTCTGGGTGGCCATTAGAAGTCTGTTAATTTCATAACTGTATCAAAAAAGGTTGTCGTGGTACAGAGTTACATTATTATATAACATATATGTTTAGGAAGTTTAAAGGGTAAACTTCCCTTCTCACATGTACAGTTAACATCTAGGGGTTCAGTAACCTGTATATATATGTCATTTGATTCATGTCCATGGATCAGTCCCTTTGAACTCTGAAACTTTCATTGAAACACTGCGAAGTGCTTAGAACCAATCAATCACCTGTTGCTTATCTGAATTGTTTTTTTACCCATCCTATACCTTTCACTTTCAGCTGATTAGTAAAATAGGTTCACAACTGCATGCTGAATTTATTTCGGTCTACATACATGTATGTCATCAATGGATCACGCTCAATTGTTCACCTTTTCAGATTGGCTGGTTTCAGAAGAATGTTCCCATTTTTTAGCACTTCACATTTTACAATTCAACACATGTTGAGATTTTTTCGAGAGGATCAATAAATTGATCACTTGAGACTAAAATCAAAGAATCATTTTATTAATCACCGTAGACCGTAGTGCTTACTATTTCAAGGCATTTTAATGCAACACTTTACAGTAAACAGCCATGACAGATGATCACAGGTTTCAAAGTTTATTGGCCCCGTGGAGGAGCGGGTTGGCCAGTCCTGCAGAATACTCCCTCGGCCCTCCTCGGTCGATCGTAAGAGGCGAAAAAGAGGCGCTTTCTGTTGCCCTGGTTTTTTCAGAGCTAAAGGGAAACGGGAAGCTGTTTGTACGTTTTATTTTGTCTCCGTCGTCATATAAGTGAAATACCCTTGAGTACGATGTTAAACACCAATCAAACAAACAAACAAAAAATCAAAGTTTATTATTACAAAATAAATTTTTATTTTTGTATTTTTATGAAATAATACTGCTCGTTATTTTCAAAAGATGTTAAATTTGATATCATTCGATAACATAAAGTTGAAACAGATTATGATCCATGACTATATAAACACGGAGCGCACTAAGTTTTCTTATCTCATCTCTTTATGTTACAGCATTGACCACAGTGCTATATTTAACACTGCATGAACCTTTGAAGTCATTCCTTGTTTCACAGCAGTGTGTTACAGATTATTTGTAACAGCTGATCACAAGGTACATGTACAATCATCTAAGTAACACACCTCACTAGGTTTACATCAAACATCAAACACTTTTCTATTAAATTGAACTTTAATCTCCATACATTTGTTGATGACAATCCCCAGTCATGCAGTGCTTTCTATTTTCTGTATTTGATTGATGGTCATGATTCCTTCAACAATGTCATGTCAGTCATGATAATCATGTACTTTCCCTGTTTTAATACTTTTTGTTGAGGTTTGGTAAAAATTAGTTTTAAAAGTAACATTTGTGGAAAAAAGTTCTGTATTTAAACCAGGACAAAAGAGCTTGTAATATACATGTAGCACATCTTGATTGTTTTAAATGACCTGTGATTATTGTGATTATTATTGAAACTTTTAGATATTTCAGTTTTAAGTTAATAAAGTGGCTGTATAGATTAGTTTACCATTAGGTGTGACTTTTCGGCAATACAAATATTGTGGAATGAATTATGTCACATGACTTCTGTGTTATGTTATAAATAATGTATTGCTTTGACACATTCCTTGCTGCAGTGGTGGCATAAGCTAAAAAAATAAATGTATGCGTTATGTAACAGGGCTATCTCAACCAGGTCATGAAATGTAATGTGACACCAAAATATCATCCCTGAAAAGATATCAAACCATTTTATATATTTAAAAATGTACTGAAAGTTTATCTAGAACATAGGTTGATATGGTTTAAATTTTTAGAAGTGTTTAGAAGTATATTTTTTTAAGTTATGCTGATAAACAGTCTATGCTGCAATGTGTATGCTACATGAGAACGATACGGTACTTCATTAAATGTATATTTATAAATTATACTAATAATGCAGGTCATTGTCTGGGAATGGAATATGATCATGATTTGTCTGCACAACAAAAATTGATGACAAATCATTATGTTTCATTCTCAAACATACAGTACTAGTATTCCTGTGATTGGGACAGGTTTTATTTTCTTTGACCATCACAACAAATTAAT
Source organism: Mopalia kennerleyi (assembly GCA_034783855.1). Classification (NCBI taxonomy): domain Eukaryota; kingdom Metazoa; phylum Mollusca; class Polyplacophora; order Chitonida; family Mopaliidae; genus Mopalia; species Mopalia kennerleyi. The sequence goes on along the minus strand of JAVFBX010226954.1, from coordinate 1,660 downwards.
TTGACAAAAGACATAATAAATTAATTATTTAACCAAACTCTGATGGCAGTCCGAGATTGTTGACCTAGTGTGACTATTTAGGGGTGTTTGTAAGTTTCAAGTGAAAAACCCTTCAACATGGTAAATCAGACAATAAAGTGTACTTTGTCTTGTGAATAGTCATGCTAGTTACATTAGTATGCTTTAAAATATTTAGTTTCATAGACTTTATTGAAATCTTGTTTCACTCAATTCTTTTTTTATCATTCATGTTTCAGCTGGAGCCCTGGATAAGCTGGCACCATGGGGAAACTCATGTCAAAAGTATTTGGTAATAAGGAGATGAGGATACTGATGCTAGGTTTAGATGCCGCCGGAAAAACCAGTATCCTTTTTCTACATTGAAGCAGACTATTAATATACAATGTTAAGTTTATAATTGTCTGGTATCTGATGACCAGGCGTCAGATTGTGTGACATCAGTTTAGAGATTCAGTGTGGTTGTAAGTATTGGCTGTAACAGCTTCTTCAATTACAGACTATTACACTGGTTGTGGTTCATTATTGTGAAAGGCGCAGCTGTGGTTAGCCTGTCTGACTAATAATCCTGCTTCGATGTATCCCTCACAGAATCAAGTCCCCATGTCATCCTTAGGTATCTGAGGGACTCTTGTGTAATATTTTTTTGGATTATTTTTATCTTACCTTTTTATAAATACAACATTAAACGTCAATCAAACAATGAATCTTGTCTATATACCTCAGGCTAAAGCAAACCTGTTGAGAGTGTTTTAAATCACCTAAAATGAATAACTGTAAACATTTTGATAGTTTTAAAAGTATTAAAGCATCTAAAAAAACAAATTTATATATTCTGAGTAACTCTTTCAAACTGAAAAATGGGTTATCTGCCCTTTTATTTGAGCTTAAAACAATAAGATACTCATATTACATGTAACTGAATTTGTGTGCTTCTAGATTCTTCCTATAAAATGGGAAAACTCTTTTTTTTTGTAGTTGATTTACGTAAATATCGAAGTCTGCATGGTATTTGCTTTGCATAACCTCCACCTAACCTGAAAAATGTACATGTAAAAAAAAAAGAGGTCTCACATCTGAGATCAATCATTCACTAAATTTTAATCCATGGTAACTAACAGATATTGATTGATTAGTTTACTATTATACAGCATTACGTGTGATTTTCACAATGTGGGTCTACATCAAGGAAGTTCTTAACATATGTTATTATTCAATAAGATAGTGTCTATGGACACGTCACACCAGTACATTAGAATGCAATTTTTATCATACAGTTTGAATGCAACTTCCTGTTGAAATCCTCCCCTTCCTGACCAGGGCATTAGCCAGGAATTGGACAGAGGGCGTCCAAAAGGCAGGGGCCCCTGAATATTTACCCGGGGTCTGGGGGCCACACGCCCCCAAGAGAAATATTAATTTGGTGTTATAAAGATAAACAGATTTAAATTCAAATCGTTTGAAAAACCGAGAAAAAGATTTGGTAAAAATTATTTTTTAAAAATAATTGTATCAATATTATAAATTTTAATAATAATATTAAATTGTATAAGCCCAAATCAATATATTTTATAACATCAAAAGTTGATAAACTTTTTTAAGAGACAAAATAATTATTGGAATGATTGTAGTTTAGATTTAT
>JAVFBX010226942.1:0-20766 GCA_034783855.1 Mopalia kennerleyi | reverse complement strand
ATTAGTAAGCACACACGCTACCACTAAGCTGCTGGGGGGATGGTACATCGATGTAGGATTATTAAGCACACACACTACCACTAAGCTGTTGGGGATGGTACATCGATGTAGGATTATTAAGCACACACACTACCACTAAGCTGTTGGGGATGGTTCATTGACGTAGGATTAGTAAGCACACACACTACCACTGAGGAGTGAGATATTTAATTTAGGTGTAAATTGTATGGATTATTCAGGTTGACTTACCGATGATCAATTGGCGGCAACGTGGACTGTAACTGTGATGACCTGGTAGAGGCAGATGAAGGTTTCTTACCTCCGCCCACAAATTCTTGTCCAAAATAATGCGGAACATTTGTTGTCCACTTCATCTTCAAGATACCAAATTTACTGCTGCCATGGGATCTAAAGAATAAAAGGTTTGCTTATTTTATTCGACTCGGGTATAACAATCCATGAATTGTACATTGATTTTTTGTTTGTCTGATTGAGGTTCAACGTCGTACTCAAGGGTACGACGGATTGTCCACTTAACACTGTTCCTAGCCTTATTATTGTGGAAAAGCCGAGAGGAAACCTCGTAAAAACCACCCATGCGATTGCCGGAGCCACATCATGTGACTCATATACCTGATGGTCGACAGACAGACTCGATCCTGTGAATGGTAAATTGGCGTAGTATTAGGAAGCACACACACTACCACTAAGCCACGGGCCAACTGTTCATGGAAGATGATAAAACAGTGTTCAAGACTATGAAATACATGTAATAATACTTACTCAGATTTTGTATCAATTCCAAGTTTAGCTGGAATTGCTTCTATTCTATGCTTTCCTTTTCTTTCACCTGTTTCCTTGAAACAACAAATAGCACCCAATAAACCTATAGCTAAATTCGACCTATTCAACAGTGTACCAGCTAATGAGATGTAAACATAGTGTTACTTTACAAGTTGGTGTCCCGCTATCAGATTATAGTGGGTTGATATTATCATCTGGTTTAACTATCTGCCTTGGATGACCTTTGACATTGGTATCACATCAGCAATACTCCAATCACTGTCGAAAACTGGAGAGCCAACCAGTAGCTCATTTAACACTGAGTGCAGTTTGTCTGCACAAGTAGAATTTACTATATTTTTTTATTTTAATTTTGCTCACTGCACAATAGCTCGTCCAGCGATAAATTTTTGTAGGTTTAATTTTTAAATTCAGTAAAATTTTGCAATTCTAATGAATGTCACTTTTTGGTTACAAACAGTGGGCCTACTACAACAATAGAAATGCAGAAATACTCAGTTAACGCATGCAACCTTTTCGCTAAGCACATTTACTGCTGTATGTGGATGAACACTTTTGGACACAATAATAAAAAGAAAAGACCACGAGGAAAGCACCCAGCTGATCTGGGGGGTGAACCCATTTATCAGAAGTACCTTCTCGCTGATGGAGACAGAATGAAGAAGTCTAAAGCCAGAATTTCCTGCACCAAGCTGTACGTTGTCTTTCACATAAGATATTGGAGGTAAATAAACTTTTAACGGTTTGGTTTTCCCTTCAATGAAATCTCTCTTGACTAATTCCAATCGTTTTCTTTCCTGGGCTGTTGATCGATTGAAAAAGTCTCTCCAGTTTTCTGCCAATGCCTCTGAAAATATATTAGAACAAGAGCTCAAGTGAGTCACAATGTACGTCTGAAGAAATCTTGCCACAATATTAAAATCAAATTTGAAAAGAATCCACCAATGTCCAGAATAAAAAAAAAACACATACACCAAGCGACGTCTTGTCACATGGAACAATCATATAAAGTTTGATTCGAATTCCATAAAAAGTTTTCAAATTAACGTACAGAAATTTGGACTTTGCCACCAGGTGGCGCCATCTGTAGTTATACACATACCAAAATCAATTCCCAGTGATATCTTACCACATGGAACAACCATACTAAGTTTGATTTGAATTCAATAAGCGGTTTTCAAGTTGATGTCCGGAAACCAAAACTTTGACAGACGGACAGACAGACAGATGGATGGACAACCCAATAACATAATACGTCCCGTCAAATGACTGGCGTTCTAAAATGTAATACTACAACTCCTCTATAAGACTGTGTTCAAATTCAAATAATTTGTATTTAATCTTGATTTTTCCATAGGACAACTATACATGTATTTACAACTCCTCTTTGAGAGGGCACCTGTTTGATTTATGTTTAATGATACACTTTGAACACACTGGCCGTAGCCAGAGGGTTATAAATACAGTCAACAAAGAGGTTTATTATATGTCAATATGCACAGACTGCCTTTTCAATGGTTAAATCTCTTAAACCCCTTGAGGAACAAATTGTCAGAGAATTATATTATTTTCAACAGGTTTTAATTAAGCCAAGTCCGCTCCTTTTCCATCAAAAAGTTAATATTTTGATTTGTATGAAAACCATTGTCAATAATTTTTAACTGGTCACATAAAGCTTGGCTGGAAGTTAGTTACCTTGTTCCTCCACAGTGTCAGCCAATGATTTGACAGGAGACAAACTGGGGAATCCCCTATCAATAAGTGCTCCATCTGAAAACATATTACCACAAGAGATGTTACTCAATTCGCAAGAAACAGAATCCCCTATTGATATTAAATTATGAATTAAAACTTGAGCTACACTATAAACATTATTTTTTAAAATAAATATATTCTGCTAGTCTTTAAAGTGCGACATGTTTTTTATTTTTTTTATTTTTTAATATACATAATCTTTTAATAGAGTGTGACAGTAATACAAAGTATTTGTAAGGAGTAAGTCAGCTGTATCTCGTGGTTAATTTGTGTGCACCTGTAGATGTACCTTGTATTTTAATTGAGTCAAATATACCTTTTTTTAACATAGAAAGTGAAATATACCTGGTCCTTTGAGTCAAGTTTACCTGGTCCTTTAGTTGAGGGAGTCAATTATACTTTTTAACTGGATAAGCAAACTATATCTTTTGTTACAACAAATTAAGTCATCTACACCTTATCACAGTCAATTGAACCCTGTTATTGTTTGTTTGATTGGTGATTAAAGTTGTACTTATTCATAAAGGTCCGCCACCGCGCACAAAAGGGCAATAACCCACCCTTGACACCAGTGGCAACAAACAAAGACAACACAAACAGATCAGCCTCATACTGCCCTGTAACTCTAAGTGAAACAAGAAGCTGCCTTCCAACAATTATAATTAATTTACGTACAATAGCGGAATACTCACACTGTCTCAGGCCTCTAAAACTGGAATCTGATACATCTGGACTAATCCCAGAATCTATAGTACTGATTCCATCAACACCAGACAGCTGTCAAATAAATAAATAAATTAAAAATCTCGATTTAAAAATATTTTCAGAAATTTTGACATTTAAAAGAGGTGACCGAAAATATATTAAAACAAAAAATTAAATTAAAATAAACGAAAGTCAACTTACATGTACATTCGCTGGTTGATTAATTAAAAGAACAGCCATTGCTTTTGTTAAGAAGAGGCATGTGGCCCTCGAAACACATAAACATGTACCAAGCTCTAGGAAGACTTGTCCATGTACAAATGTAATAAGTGTGCAAAAGGAGTGTAAGAATAACCCTGTGATTGTTTATAGCGACTCTCTTATGTATAAGACCAGTTAACTGTGTGTTATTAGTCCATAATCTCCTGTGGTAAACACTTATAAAAATACTAACAACTTAAAGTATAACATAATTTGAAGCAATCAAGGTAGCCTTGATGAATGCTTACCAAACATCTAATAACAGAGATTCTCTCATTTAAAAAGTTCAGCTGTTTTCATAACTGTTTACCTGCTGTGAGAGATGTTCTGACAAGAAGTCTTGACTTTGCTGGGTTAGGATTGCCGAGTCATCTGACAATATAACATTTCTCCTGTGACTGTCCTCAAACTTCAACTGACCAAGCGCCATTCCTTTACCTGAAATTCAGTTTTAAAAGATAAAATAAAACACTAGTATCTGTCCGAGTTATCAATAAGCTGATTGAACGGTGAGTCCGTCATGTAAGATATGACGTTAATTTCAGTGTCAGGTTTAGGGTTAGGTTTAGATTTAGTTTAGGGTTAGGTTTCGTGTTGTCGTTAAGAGTTAGTTTTAGGGTTTGCTAAAAAAAAATTTTAATTTTGTTTATTATAATTTTGTATAAAACCCACTTCAATATTGATGTAAAACCCAAAATAGTTGAATTTATCGCATTAAAGATAATCCTATAGTACATGATGTTCAAGATTTTTTTCGCCGATGTAGAATCTGGTGAGAAATTTTTAACCTGAAAATAAGTGGTCGCGAGAAATTTTACATTTTTTCCAGGGGTGACCATATCTATGCCGTTAACGATATTTTATAAATACGTTCGACTGGAAATAACAATTTGGGCATAGCTAACAGCATAACTGTACTTGAAACATCTTATGCTAACATCGTTTTGTGGTTGTTTTGAAATATTTTTTCTGCATGGTCTTGTCATACATGTATAATGAAAAATAAGTTTGAGTCTGGCATAAAAACAAAATAAACGATCTATAAACTCCAATAACATGATTAGTATCTGCCAAGATCAATATGTCTGTTAACATAGAATACATTGGAATTATTGAACTAAAATGTCAAGTTTTGTTCACTATTTCCTACTACAGTGCTTCATGTATGTCAAAGCATGTTAAACAAACACTCTTCAGCATGATTAAACAAAATGCTTTGATTTACACCAAAAAAAATCCCCCAAAACACAAGAAAAACTCTTGCAGAGAATTAACATGTATGTGCTTTGAAAATTAAATTCAGCAAAAAATCAAAGAAGCAAAATGTACACACAGACAAAATTTACATATGGAGCTCTAGCAGTCCGTAGACCGGACAGAACGGGGTCTCCCCATGGTTATACAAACCTAATTTAGAAGGACCAATTTATATGTTTCCAAAAGATGTTTTCAGACTTCATCTTTATTAGCAGTTTGCTACTGATTTTAACAAATTTTATCATCCAATAATCAATGAAGATTGTATTTTAAACCAATTTTGCTGTATTTTTCACAAAAGCACATTTATGTATTTAAAAACTTAGAAACCAGGGGAAAATGCAAATACTAGTTATCTCACAAAATTATAAAGGCCTAATTTTAAGGTTATGCCAGAAAAGATTACAGCACAGGCCTGTGTCGGTACATGTACATGTATATGGAGCAATACCATCTGCGAATGAACCAATCAATTCAGCAATCTATCAATCAAACTAATCAGTCGAAAACAATCACTGGACACAGGTGGTTGGATGTCGTTTTCATTGTGATCTAAACTCAAGGGTAACAGGAAGGGGTTTTGTTGGGGCATCTGCCAGTGCCTCATACACTGGGTCACAGCTAGACCACCATGTTTTTGTCAATTGATTGCCCTAACTTATCACTGTTTGTTGTCGGGGATATAATTGATCGTTTGCTTCAACCATTGGTCTGGCATGCCATCAGGTGAAGGAATATTCTTTTTAATTGCCTAAGAGGTAACTCAAACAATCCAGTCAATCGCTTATCGGTGACAGGGTTAACATTTTTTAGCTGAAAAACAAAAAAGTTGAAAAACACTGGAGAAATTCATCTTAACAGAATGGATAAAAATCTCAAAGTACAGACTAGATGGATTGGAATGGCTTTCTGGGAACCAATTTCCAGTCTGGAATTTCAAGATGAAAATTGAGGATGGATTTCTAATAAATAAAACATGAGCTATCATATCTGTTACCCTGATGTTATTGGAGGAAATTGACACGCTATAAAAGTGTCAGAAATCTTTGCAATCAATTTAGGAGAAACCGCAGTCTAGACGAATAATACGAATGGGTCTCTGAAAATTGCCATCCGTATTGAATGGATTGCTTCATGAATACAATGACTGGTATTATGTCAGACAAATATATGTTTAAAGAAACTGCAGAAATACAAAACTCAGTTCTGTTACTTGTTAAGAGAGGATGTCATAAATCTATCTTAAACCATGTTGAGTTTTTTTCTTCTTCATAGATCATTAGTTTTCTGATTGAAAATTTCCAGTTAAGTCAATAAGTTTAAAAACATTTCTGAAGCATTCTTAATTGTGTTCTGCTTAAAAGATTGAGTATATTCAACAATTAGAAAAATATCTCTGCTTTATGATGTTTTTTATTTTCTCAAAATGATAAAACTTTGACTGGGTAGCGTGACCTTTAACCTTAATGCGGTCTTGTCAATGGTTTTATCGCAGCATCAATCAGATTTATTTCCACCGTTTGTGGACAATAAACTTGATCTTTGGAATTGAAGAGAATTGCTCTGGAGTAGAAAGTGGACAGAACAGAGATTCGACTTGAATTGTGATTGATTTGTTCATAGGACCAATCTTTTTCACCATGATTTACATGGCTTCTTGAAGACACATTTGTTGTCATGGTGATAAGGTGACTGATTTGAGTTGATGCCAAATTACATTATAACAGGGTCTTTTGCACAAATTTTGTTTTTAATTTTGTTTCTTGACATGTTTATGTTTCAATTATTTTTATATGAGGAAAAGGAAAAGAATTATTTTTGATTAATTATTGCCTCTGTTTTTCTTGTCAACAAAATGTTGTGGATTAGGAATATCTGGTAAGCTTTAGAACTATCTTTGATGGTCTGAACATATCTGGATAATCCATGTCTAAATGTTGTGGATGAGGAATATCTGGTAAGCTTCAGAGATATCTTTGATGGTCTGAACATATCTGGATAATCCATGTCTAAATGTTGTGGATTAGGAATATCTGGTAAGCTTCAGAGATATCTTTGATGTTCTGAACACATCTGGATAATCCATGTCTAAATGTTGTGGATTAGGAATATCTGGTAAGCTTCAGAGATATCGTTGATGGTCTGAACAATTCCTGTCCGTACTAGAATCACGGTGAACGGACTCATTTGTCTTAACACCAAGTAAAGCTACATTTTGTGTTTCAACATTACTGGGCAAAAAAGTTGAGTTATTAAATTTCATAATTTGATGAAAAAAAAAGTTCTTTAAAATACTTTAGCTGATTAATTTGTCATTAAAAAATCTTGTTACGTGTACATGCAAATTGAAGGATTTTTCAGCCATTTGAACTTTTTAAAAAAAAAATCAATGCGTTGCAGACTGCAATCTGAGCAGATCGTAAGAGGCTATTATAGTCTACTATCAGCTGATTTGCTAATTAGGCAACCAATTTCCAACCCAATTAATTACCTTTTTTTTCTTGCTGTATTTTTTATTTCTCTACTTCCTGAAAACTTGTGAAACTCTTTTTTTTTCCAAACAAACCAAATTTCAACAATTGCCTCTGCTCACCATTAAAATATCGGTCTTTATCTCTTTCTCAAAAAGGTTTTGATAAATCTCCCTGATATGAATGGCTAAAATCTGGGCCTGTCATTATCGGATAACTTGTCATCAATTTCTTCTTGAGATAGTTTGTTTCTAGATATCAGCCGTGTACAATTGTCTTTTTGAGAAAATTATTATGTTCTTTCTTTGAGCGAAACATTCTTTTGTCAAGGAATGTCCTCTGGCATTTGTGTTGTCATGGTGACAGAGAAACGCTCTCAAACATTTATAAGAGATTAACAATTCGTGTATGAAAAGGATTATTAAAAGAAAGTGATTTGACTGCTAACATTTTTGTCTATTATGTAGTTTTAAAGTTTGAAGGTTTTTGTTTATATTTTTGTTTATAAGTCTCCTCATTTACAGAGCAGATAGTCTATCTACTTCATGATCAAATCAGGAAATGTTTTTTGCATAATTATCGGCTTCTGTTCTGAAATTACTTTGTAAAAAAATTACAAGATCATTTCTTCTGAACAAAAGATCTGTAGGTCAAGTCCTATGCTAAGGGGTTTGTCTTGCTATGGTGGCAGAGAATTGCTGATGGTCATAGATACTAATAGATTCCTGATAACTTGTGTAACTGGAATTATGGAGAAGAAAATGGTTTGGCTAAGCGGATGTTTCATGGTAATCAGAGGTTTTGAGCTAGATAGAATAATTAAATTTCTTGGACAACCTGTTCAATTGGATTATCAGACATGCTGATGATTTACTATCTTTATGTTGAGTAAATGTTTGTAGTTATCTGGTTTTTGAGGTGAAAACATTTGTTTATGTTAAATGGATATATTCATTCTTAGAACAAACGATTTCAGTGTCGTGGTATATCCTCAAAGGCTGGTGGTGTTATGGTTGGAGATTCATAGATTTCTATACCGTTTTGTCTGTGAGGAATTGATCTAATTGAGGGTTGATATAAATAAAATGTGCCTCATATCTATTAACAGGCAGTTTGTTTGGAGTGTGGCAATGTTATCTTTACTAAGCATTGGAGTGAAATAAGCTTCAGCAATACTTTATTCACTTGACATCTAATAATCAAGGTCGAGACCCTAAAGTCATATCTCCAATAATAATAAGTCAGGTCAGAGACGGGCTATCAGAGTGAGCCAAGCCTTGTTCCATATTTTCTCAATATAACATTTTTTTTGGTCAAAAGAAACAATTAGTCTTCGTAAAACAAGATCAGAGAAGAAATTGGAGTGGCTGATTTAGTCACCTCTGAAATCGATTTGAACACTTACAAAAACTATGAAAAGGGTGCTTGATCATTTGGTGCAGTGTGTTCAGACGGATCAAAGCAGTCTAGAGTCAAGGGCGACATTTTCAAGAATCACTTTAATAGTCAAGCCTTTACAGAAGATTATGACTCCAGCAGGATGAGGAACAAGATTTGAGACCATTGTCTGCCTACGCCTGGTTAGCACCGGCGCCCAATGGCTTGAGATTTTAACTGATTTGATTGGTTGAACCGGAGCCAACTGTGTTCCCCAATTATCTAATGGTCAAATTCAAGTAAATTTATCAAATGTACACACTTACCTTTGCTCCCTGTTGCTCTGGTGGTCTAAGAACTGAGGGTCAACAAAAAGCTGATCTGTTTATGATGTCTTTGTATTATGTCCTTTGACTGTCCTGCCTTGTCAAGGAACAGTGTGAGTCATCATATAAGTGAAATACCCTTGAGTGAGTCATCATATAAGTGAAATACCCTTGTACAACGTTAAAAACCCCTTATCAAACAAAGAAACAATCAAAATAGCAGTCGACAATGGAGGGATTTAATCCATTTGTTAAATTTGCTTTCATCTGATATTTCTATAAATTACTCGGTTTGTTGCGGGTAATTGGAGGAAGCTTCTTGTCTTTGATTGTTACCAGTTATAAATGACATGTTAACTTTGTTTCCTTTCACCCATGGGTTGGCTGCCGTTATGTTGGTGAAATAACCTATAAATGTAAGACTTACTTTGTTAAATCAAATAACACAAAGACTCATTCTGTTGACATTTTAATTCGTTAACTCAATATAAATTTATGAATCCAAAATGGTACAATGTAGTTTATCGGTTACAGTTGAAAGCCATCAATCAAATTAACATTTTTTGCAAATACATGAAAGAGCTTTTTTTAATATCAAGATGGATTTTGTTTAAAAAATATTAAATGCCACACTACTTTAGTTGTTTAATGTGACATTATTTTGAATAAAGTGTTATTTTGTTATAAAATAGATTCTGATAAGGTTTGATTGTTCTGTTTTTACAGTTCAGTGAGAAAAGGTAGACAAAACGGTTTCTTTAAATAGCTGGATATAAGAAGAGTTAACTGACGAGGAGTCCTGTTCTAATCGATACACAGGCCATGGCTAGATGTGTGGTGACAAGAGATAGTCTGTAGACATTCTGTTTTGTCCACATCTGTCAGGGAAACTCTAAAATATTACCTTACTCCAAAACAAACCATGTAGGATTTGTCCAAAACCTAGCACATCCTTAGTTCTTTGTGAATTGAGCCAGCTAAATAGATGTGCGTGATTGAAGTATAGCCATTCTGTGACTGCTTATCACCTTGGATTACTATGGTGTTCTCTGAGATATGGCATAGCATGTTAAAATATGGTGTAGGGGCTGCTGATATCACTTTAAAAGGCCTTTGTTGCCAGATTTACGCAAGGGCACTTTGCAGGTGTTTGAAGGGAGCCGATATGTTGGTGATGTCTGCGTTATCTTGTGAATGTCCTGTATCTGTCCTGTGATGTTTTTGTTTCTTCCCAGTGGCCCTCGTGTAAGTGAAATAACCTGAAGTATGGTGTTTAACCCCAATCAAACAAACCAACAATACTTTACAAATTGGTCAGATAGCAATACTAGAGTTTACGGTTGAGTAACTGTTGCTGTACGTAGCACTTCGATACTTACTTAATCTAGCAGGTGATCTATCTCATTAATGACCTAATAACTAGGATTGATATCAGAAAAGAATTCACCTTTTTACCTATTTTGGAATATTTGATCCTATTACACAGATGCTATAAACATTTGTTTGACTAATTATTCGTTAATGATTATGAAGAAAAGAGCCAGGTGTGAGTTAATTAATAGAAAGATAATTAGTGTGGTAAGGTGTGTAGCCTATCTATCAGTATATACTAACACTTCTGTATCACACATACGTGTAACATTCCATATCTAGGTAGACTATAATCTCAAAATATTTTCAAAATTAAAAGAGAATGTTAATCTTGCAGAATTTAAAGCAGATTTAATTTTTGCAGCTTGTTGACATTATGTTGCGAGCCTAGTCCCCGGAAGATGATCACTTTTCAGAAAAAACAAACACTTCACATTTTATAGTTTAGGATTACAATTGCCATCATATTATTGAAATATGCCTAAGCATGGCATTAAACACAAATCAGTCAATTAAATTATATCATTGACATTTGCATTGTGCAATGAGTTAAAGCATATTTCAATGTCATAATCGCCCGAGGCCACGCCTGGAAAATCATGCAACCGTGGGTCCCGTGAAATCCTACGTCTGGTGAGAAATTTTAAAAAAAAAAAAATTTATTTAAATTTTTTTTTTATTTACATTTTTTATAAAACCCACTTCAATATTGATGTTAAACTGAAAAAAGTAGAATTTATCTCATAAAAGTTAATCTTATAGAACATGATGTTTAAGATTTTTTTCAAAGCATATTTGCTGTATGTAGAATCTGGTGAGAAATTTTTAACCTGAAAATTAGTGGTTGCAAGAAATTTTACATTTTTTCCAGGGGTGCCGTGGCGTAGTGGTTAGCGAGCGCGCTTTCTAACGCCTACTTCGATTTACCGTTCACAGGATTGAGTCCGTTTGTCGACCCTCAGGTATATGAGTGAGTCACAAGATGTGGCTCCAGCAATCGTGGGGGTGGTTTTTGCGAGGTTTCCTCTCGGTTTTCCACCATACTAGGGCAAGGAAGAGTGTTAAGTGGACAATCCGTCGTCATATAAGTGAAATACCCTTGAGTACGACGTTAAACCCCAATCAAAAAAATCAATGTCATAATCTAAACAAAATCAATTTGATTTACTGTACAACCGGTACTATAGTTTAATTAGGAGGATTACAAAATTACAATTGAACCATTGAAACACAAAATGCACATATATAATCATAAACATATATAAACACAAGACACCGGGCAAGCAAACTTATGTTAATTAATTTTAAGATTTAAAATTTTTTAATAATAATTCTCCCTTTTTGGTGTAATGGTGTTGTTGTAGTTAGCCTTTGTAAAACTTCAGGAAGGGTTTTTTTTAAACAAATATGTAATACATTTCATTACGATGGTGAGTAGCAGCAAACAGCAAGTAATGCAAAAATATCAATACCAGTTTTTTTTTTCAAATAGAATTTTAGCCTTAATGGGTTGCATGCTGAAAGCTATTTGGCACTTGGAAACCCCCTTGGCTGCTGCTGTATGGAATTGGTGAGCTTGAAGAATGGACCTAACAAACAACAGACCTGTTACTTGATTGGCTAAAAAATCAGACTGATTGAAGCGTTACTGAGGAAATGTCGAAGGTGAAACCTGTTCACCTTGTAATTTGGGCTCAGTAGGGAAGCATGTTGCATTACGTAACTCCCTGAGAAATCCAATTAATTGGTGCTGATGTGTTAAAAGCTTTGAAATAACGTCAGAGAAAACACACATGGTGCAGCTCTTTTTCTCGTTACAATCATTCTCTGATGCTCTCCTGCCAGCAAGAACTCATGATATAAATTTGTCGCTTATCAAATTACATATCATACTTTGCTAAAACAGTTACATGTAAATAACGTTAGACGGACCTTCTGATTTGAGGTGAGTGACCTGTGTTAAAGCTCAGGACAAAACACCTCAAATCAGAAGGCCTGGTTAGACAATGAGACCAAGCATCTCAATACAAGGTCGGGTAGACAGAAACTCATATAAAATAAAGAAGTGATATTGTTTCGATATTTCCTGGCAGGCTGTTGGGAGCAAGCTTCCTGTTACCTAATGCTCAGAGAGCTACGGGGCAACATGAAGCCAATCTTTGATGTGTGTGTATTGTGTCCTGTGACTATCCTATCATGTGATTGTTTGTTACAGGTGCTATCTAGGATAATAACATTACGTGCTGGGTAAACCGCCTAATCAATAAAACAATCATCATTTCTTGCAAATTATCAGGATTAATTACACAAATTAGAATCTGATCCTTAATCAATTTAAGGTTTGTTTAATGAACTGTTGATAAACAATATCATTATTAACTCAAAGTTAAGTTAAGTTATGTCATAAACATTTTTAATTAATAAAAAGCCCTGTTCAGTTGAGTATTGTATAGGTCATTTACTAGATTTGCTAACTACTGTCAAATATAAAAGGCTAACATTTTTTTACTGTCGCATATGTGAGGAAAATGAGTAAAGGATTTTTGTGATGAAATTTTCAAATTAGTTTGAAGTCAAACCAAAAGGAGCTTGTGGTATTCATTGGATACATGTTATATGTGGGATGTTAAAGTTATCTCCCTTTAAACAGATCCAGTGATGCTGTAGAGTGATACACTGTCTACCTATACTATATGTGAATAAAACACAATTTGTTAAACAGTGAGTTTTGGGGGAAACTTCTGCATTTATTTGTGAGAAATGATAAAAAGTGTGATATAATGTACAATTGACAAGTATTTATTTATTTTAGGTAAAGAAGGAAAACATTGCTTTTCTTCGATATATGTTCTGTTTTGGAAATAAGCGCTTACAGTAATGTAGAAAACACAACAGAAGAAGAATAAAATTGCAGTAATAGATATTTGTCTTGTAATCTTAATTAGATTCCAATTCGGGTCATACAGTTATGTTTTTAGATTGAAAGAAGTTTTTAAAACTGAACTTAGGAAATAAAGAAAGATTTGGTATGGATAACGACTTCTTAGTTCATAAAAAACCTCATTTGTATCTCATTCTTGAGGTTGTTCTCAAGTACAAGTTTCAAGTACAAAACCAATTTAAAAGTTAGCATGGATTTATATGAAAACGACTGTTATTTCAACTCCAGTTTATTGAGGTAGGATGATTGGGTACTATTTTTAGCAGGAAGCAGAAGTTGAAGTCCATAATGGCACTTTTGTGAAGAAAAAAAAAATGTTGTAAAATGTTATTTGAGAATTTTTTTTTTTTTGGGGGATAAAATAATGTTTTTTGGTTACTTTTAATTTCAGGTGTGATAAACAGTTGACATTGAGAAGTTACAGGTAAGTCATTTCTTACTTCCATTTGTTCTTTCTTAATACACTAATTGTTCTGACATTCCGGTTACCTGTGATCTGTTTGACCAACAAGCAGTTATTCTAACATCCAGTTTTAAAGACTTTGTGTCAACACAACAGATGTGTTTGGGAGCAAAAACAAAACGCTTTGAAAATATTCCCTGTATGATGTTTGTGTACACTTCAACATCAACATTTATATTTCCAAAACTACCTTTTTATTTTCTACAGGTTTGAAATTAACAATTGAATAGGAGGATAAAATATTCTAAATAAAGTTTTCTGAATATCCATGATAGAACCCAATATTTTGATTGTATACATGTACCTGTGTTTTGTTCAGGTGTAAGTTGGCCTAACGAGGTAATAAAGATAGCTCAATGCTATAATATCCATGGAAAAAGTTAAACAAACATGGATAAAAAAGATGTTTAAGAACAATGAGTTTATCTACTGGCCAGATCATATTGTACTTTGTGGAATCGAAAAAAATCAATATTGCTGAAACTCTATATATATATGTATTTTCGTTATTTTGGGATAACACTTTCTTAGTTTGAATAGATTCGAGTTCAGAAAATTTTGCAGGTTAATGAAAATACTGTTAATCTTCACTTTCTAAAAGACACAAAAAATAATCATCTAAATATATATGACTTCTGATTTTGTGGATTCAGTCTATTATGCTTTAAAAACACCATATTTTTGTCTGACGTTAAGGCTTGATTTAAGATTTAGACAAATACCCAATTAGACATAAATATTCTAAGTATAAATAAAAGACCCCGTGGGGGAATTTATGACCCAATGAAGGTACATACAGCTCATCACGCATCCCAACCACCCAATGCTTCATCCTTCAAGAGTAGAGTTTCCAACCTCCTCTTAGACACTGCCATTCAAGGATAGTGTTTCTAGCCTCCTTTCAGACTTTATTTGCCGATCTTTGTGCGACCTATCCAGACGGCTTCTTATGTTGGACACAATTCACCAGTGGGGAACATACATCCACAAAATACAGACAGCTTTTATTTGCCGTGGAACTGGCACATTTTACCGTTGGTCATTATACACACAAAAGCCAGACAGCTCTTTGCGTTTTGTGGAATTATCACTAATCGACATCCCTGGAGTCTATAGACACACAATCTCTGCAGCTTTTGACATTGTGTTGAGTCGACTTGAAGCTCCATTGTTGTGTGGGAAATTAAGACTAGCTAGATTAAGAGCAGACTGGTAAGATGAGGTGATATAACCAAGCTTCAGCTTAAAATGGTCACTCTTGTTCATTTTTACCGCAGTCTGGGCTATTATAGTTTAGGTGACAAGAATTACTGACCAAAATAAGAACTTTGGCTAAAAATGTCCTCTCTTGTTCATTTTTATCAGAGCCTGGGCTATTATAGTTCAGGTAAATGAGTGCGTCACTCGAAATGGCTCCGGCAATCAAAGGGGTAGTTTTTGAGAGGCTTCCTCCTGGTTTTCCACAGTAATTAGGCAAGGAACAGTGTGAAAACACTTTACATTTTATTTGCGATGTCTTTAACTAGAGTTTTATTCAATCTATATTTGATACAATGTTTATTGAGTATTTAAAAAACAATAATTTAATTGTTGGTATTATTCGGCATAAGAAATGAAGAATCCGGGAGTAATTATTATAATGTGATTGGTATTGATATGAGGATATGATGTAAGTATGGAAATAATCTCCCTTGGGGTTTCTTGTGAATGATGGGGGGTTTTATCCAAGGTGATTAAACAGGAGACCCATCACACATCTCATTGACTAAATGTTCTAACCACAAAATCCTCAGGGATACTGTTTCCAGCCTCCTTTTACAGAAGAGCTTATCCTGATTGATCTGTCTGTTTGTGGAACATCTAGCCATCATATCCCATCAGCTTATTGTGTTCTCTGGAAATAACAGGAATTGCCATTGCCGATATCCTCCCACAGCTCCACCCAATTGTAGGATGTTTTGGAGCGTTGGCTCAAACGGTCGCACAGATATTCCTGATCATACCTCACATTAATTCAGGGTCATTTAGTACGTTTCAAGGGGAATTCATCAACTGTGTCATTTTGTATATTAATGGTTTTAATAATTGTGCATGAACTATTTTAATATACATTGGTTTTTTTACCAAATGTGTCATTTTTTGATAAAGACCGTTTTTAAAAAAACATTTTGTCTTGGAAATTATGACCCCTGAACATCGATGTTTGAAATTTAGACTTGGTTATGTGTTTGTGGAGTTTACATGAATCAGCACTGTTTAACAGCTATTCTGAAATTTTGCTGGAATTTTTTAATTTTGTCTGGAATCCGCATTCAACACATTTACTGTCATTGGGGATTTAAAATTCTCTGTTTGTCAGGTGTTCTGCCAAATAAAAGCTTTATATTGACTTCAGATTTTTTCTCAGGAATTTTGACGGCTTCTGTCACACTTTATCCTGTGAGGTCTGGTGCAAACCCTAACGCTATAACATGTGGTTCCAACAGACTAATTAGGATATGAATTCAATTACAAGATGTGAGCTATGCCCAATGAAAGCATTATATAATGATACAGTACTGATTTGTAAGACTGGAAGTTATGCCAGGTTGGTATTGAGAAAGCTCTCTATTGGAGCAAGGATTTGGACGGAACTTCAGTGCCCTGTTGCTTGAAAGATGATTAGTCCCTAACACCAGATTAAACTGCTAATAGCGGATTAGAGATTAATCTCCAACATGGCAGGACTTCATTCAAAAGCGAATTACATTTAAAAGCACTTAAAGGAACCAACCCCATGCAGGAGCTCATGGGGCTAAGGGGCTGCACAAAGTTGTTGCTCCGGTGTAAACATAAATACTGCCAGTGGGTGTCTCCCAATATCCTTCGGGACTAAAAATATTTAAAAAATGAAATATTATATATATGTTGCGTTAGTATGATTAAAAACACCACTCCAACAGACAACAAATTAGTTTATCAGTACCACAATTCTTCGACAGTAAAGACGATTTGGATCAGTCCGTCATGTAAGATATGACGTGAATTTCAGTGTCAGGTTTAGTTTTAGGTTTAGGTTAGGGTTAGGTTTGTGTTTGGCTTTAGAGTTAGTATAAGGGTTAGTTTTAGGGTGAGGTTTAGTATTTACCCTGACCTGGAACTAAAAAATTCATGTATATCTTACATGCCGGATAGGCTGTAAAGTCAGACCTGCCTATTGTGTGTATGTTGGAGTGTTTTGTACTCATAATTCATTCTGAATATTCAAATATATGCCAAACATTTAAAAAGTTGTGAAATACTGCACAAAAAGCAGATGTCATTAAAATACTCAATTCTGAATCCTTGCAGACCAAAATAACTGGGAAAGTAACACAAAATACTGGGAAAATATTGATAAAAGCAAAAAGTTAAACATAATGATCAGAAAAAACTCTTATAGGTCAGTAAATATTTGAAAATTTTGTAAAACTAGTAAATACACATAAAATTATTGAGATTAGGCAGGTTAAGAAAGGTCACACAACAACAAACAATGTAATGTAATACACTTTAGTTCACTTGACCAACCAGACAGCCTTCACACTACATGTAGATCAAGTTAAGACTGAGTTTATCCATATAAGGTGGAGCTTCTTTCGTGTCTATTAGCTTCATTTTTACTTTTTGTGTCTGGTAACGTCTTAAATATTCAAATGGAATCATAAGACATGTCTGTTTAAGACCAAGTCACCTATGAATTGTGGATAATACACACAGACAAAATAAAGGATTGTACTCTCAAAGCTTTGATCACGGTTTGTCGGGAATTCTTTGGCATTCTGAGATACTCGATCTTCACCCTGTGCTAATAAACAGAGAAATCGACTGTCATAATAAAGCAAAGTGTCTTCGTATTGATTTTTCCCCCCTTGCTGTCTTGGTTGTACAATTTTGGGTGGCTGTCACTGGATTCCCTGGTGAAACCTTGAGGGGGTGTGTGGAAACAATATCTAGTTTATCACATTGAACTCTGGTTATCTTTGATAACGGCTTTTCTGAAATTCCTGATTATGATAACAGCTGACTGCAAGCTCTAGTTTAGAATTTTTGTCCTGATCTCTTTAATGTCCATTTTTCTGATACTGATTGACCCAATTATATTTCTAAAAGCGAAGACACTGGCACAGGGATGTAGATTAATTAAAGACGATGAATTATCTTATGTTCTAGATAACTCCCAATTAAAGGCAATCATAAACTCAAAGACCCAGTTTCATAATATCATCATCAAAATTGAAGAAATTCAGTTTCCCCATTTATAGAAAACCGTAGACTTAATGAAAGATAATGATGGGTCACATTCTAAGAAATTGTTGGACAACCACCATTGGCCTAAATGTATCAAATTGTTGACCCAATTATAGAAAATCACTATCGGATTAGTTGAAAATGATTGTTACTATTATTAGATATGGCTTGGGTTTTATTGTTGAATACTCACCTGGATTCTGTATTCACTCTCAAGTCAAGTCAAACATTAAATATTTCTTTTCCTGATACAAAAATGGCTTCATCAGAACAGAACTTCAAATCGCTTTATCAATAAAATAGCCTTCATCCAATTTTATAATTATTATACATAAATACACATACAAGGCAAGCAAAATTTTCTCTCTTCATTTATTCAATACATTATTTTATTCATTTATTTTTTCCCAACTCCCACTGTTGTACATAGATTATTATGCTGTCTGTTGTTTCATAGTATATTGTTAATGTAAATAGAGCCTTTTATCTGTATATGTTTGGAGATCCCCGGAGAAGATCAACAATTGATATTGACCCTCAGTAAATAAAGTTTACTATTATTATTATTATTATGATTTTGGAAAACTCATTGAAATTATAGTATATGGTATGATTAGTGTACATGTCTGTAAACGTGCAGTGTTGCAATGGGGGATTCACTCTCCATCATGTTTAGGTCAATTGCTGTTCCTGTCATTTACAGTGACCAGAATACAGTGGATTGGACTAGGAGAGACTTTCCACGGGTTTCGATGGCTTTTGGGAAATGGCTCTAATTATTGGCTGGACTATAGAGTGGCGACATCGCTGGGAATGAGGGTGGAAACGCGGTAGAAACGATTTAGCTTCTTTATGGGTATGCTTTGAAGAGAGCCGTTGTTTGTCCCAATGGTCTGTCTCTACCTGGCCCGCTCACTGATGTTATTTCTATAGCATATTATACAGTCCAGATAAAGGGTTGTCGTTGACATTTACCAGTGAGCTTGTCAGACTATTTCACTTCTGTTATCACGCAGACTTAATTAAAGGAAGTCATTGAAGCACTGACCAGTTTTGAGACGTTTGAGGACGATTAGTCTGGAGGAATTGACGACTGATAGCAATCTCCAGCTGTACCATTATTGTATATGTCATCTCTTTCTTTGATTGAATGATTGATTGACTCACGCTAATCGCTGTGTTACAGAGTATTGTACTAATTTGACTGTGACATATATCCAAAGGAGTAATTGTTACCCAACCATAATGTGAAATGACGGAAATATACCTATGCAGAGCAGTATCCAGAGCCATTGTAGTTACGGAAAACGTATTGGCGCCCAAACTATTTCAAGCCCAAATTAATGTCAATATATTACTATTTTCATAATATCCCCGTTAAAATCAAACTAAAACCGGATTCAGAACCCTGATTATGGGATAGGGACCTGGGAAATTTGTCTAGAAATTGCCCTGCTAGGCTTCTCCATGGCAGACCACATCATATACTAAAGTACATGTATACCCTGTACTTGCTTGGTCAGGGGATGTTTTTCTGTACTAAAAAGAGTTTAATTTTTAGAAACTTTAAGATAAGATGATCTTTATTGAACATAAGCTTGATGACTACATTAGGTATTCACCTTTTTTCAATTTGATTATCTTCATTGACTGTGTCCATTCTCCTCGAAAGTTCAGTGCTGTATGCTCTGGGGGTTTTTCTCTCTCTCATATGATTAAAACTTATTATTCGTTCTTGTCTGCTTTTGTTTTGGAAAATATTATTGGTGAGGCCAGAGCCAGATTTTATTCTATTTCCTCTACCATTCATTCATATCAATATGTCATGAACAAATAAGCACGCTTCAAATTCCATCACATTCCTTTAATAGTTCAGGTACTGGTTACATGAATACAGACCTAAGCCAGAATGTTTTTATTCTATTTCCACAACAGTCATATCAATATGGCCTCAAAAAACAAGCACTCCAAATCATCATCCGCTATTAAATTGAATCACATTCCTCAGTATAGGTATTGATTATACAGACCTGATCTAAAATGTTTTTATTCTATTACCATTCATTCACATCAACATGGCCTAAAAAACAAGCACTCCAAATCATCATTGACCATCAGGTATATGAGCGAGTCACCTGTTGTGGCTCCGGCAATCGCGGGGGTGGTTTTTATGAGGTTTCCTCCCAGTTTTCCACCATAATTAGGCAATGTGCAGTGTAAAGTGGACAAACCAAGTCATCATTTGTTATTAAATTTAATCACATTCCTCACTATACTATAATAGGTATCTATTTTAAGATCCATTTAAGAGCAATAACTATTTCTATTTTTCGAAAAGGAATGAATTAAATGTGCCATTAACAGGTGTCCATATTTAAACTATATTGTACAAAGTGACACAGGCTTGATTAAAATGGTAATCAAGCTACACGCATATAATTAGTTCATTATTGAAACTATTTAACAGCATTCAATCATAGGAAAGACGTCGACAGCTCTTGTTGTTTTACAGAAGTCACAAATCGGCAGACTGACTGATGGAAAAGTCCTACTTTGTATTACACCTTGTGACTGTATTTACTGTCTTCATTTGTTGCCAGTGGTGTCAGGGCAGATGTCCTCCACTCAGAGAGATTAAAATCTCCATGCTATCTAACATCCATTTTATTTTATTAACACGTTGACTGCTGGCTACGAGTTATCTCGTAGCAGAGGATGTACTGAATTCTGCCAGGTACGAGTTATCTCGTAGTAAACAAAGACTTG